>VTPC01003570.1:0-73123 GCA_011009095.1 Ignelater luminosus | reverse complement strand
TTATTTCGATCATGTTAATTTTAGGTTTTGCCGGTAGATGTTGATACTTGCCGTAAATGCAGGATCCGATTATATCGATCGTGTTGATTTTTCTTCTTACCACTAGCCGCTGATCTAAGTTGACACCACGTGCAGTATTTAGTTTTTTTTAAATATAAATATTCTAGTGACGCCTATTTACTTCAAGTAGTGTGTAATTTACATTATTATTATTACTATGGATAGTGAATATGATTATTCTGGCGGTTCTGATTTAGAACTACATTTAGAAGAAAGTGGTAGTGAATCTTCAGATATAAGTGAATCTGATGTTCCAGTGGAATCTGATAATGAAGCAGATATTTCTGACGCACGTGTTTGGTGTAAATTAACTAAATCTACACCAGCACCACCGCCTTTTCGATTTCTAAGTACACCCACGATGAATTTTGAAAAAAATGATCAAGAGGATATTTTACAATTTTTCAATAAATTTATAAATGATGAGATTATAGATTATATTACAAACAAAATGGTCTCGAACCAATTCGTCTAGTTCTAGAAACGTATGGAAACCGTTATCTTCGGATGAACTACGAATATACCTTGCTTTGGTTATACTACAAAGTATTGTGAGAAAGCCTGAAATGAGGCATTATTGGTCCAAGAACCCTATTTTAGAAACGCCATTTTTTGCTAAATGTATGTCGCATAACAGAATCGATCAAATAAAGAAATACCTTCACTTTGTGGATGATGAGACTTATAATCCCGCTACGCATCCAAATCCGAAACTAAACAAAATATTTCCTAGGGGTAAGTTATTGGGTTCCAGAGAGGCAAAGTCGCAGTAATGAAATGGAAAGACAAGAAAGAAATTTGTCTTCTTTCTTCGATACATGGCGTGGAAACAGTAAACTTACAAAATAGAGGTGAAACTATATTAAAACCCAAATTGGTTCATGAATACAACGATACAGTGGGGGGAGTTGATAGAGTCGATCAACATCTAGCCGACTACACCCTGCCAAGGAAAAGAGACAAAAAGTATTATAAAAAGATCTTTTTTCATTTGTTCGACTTGGCATTATGGAATTCTTTTGTTTTGTATTCCAAAACAGGTGGTACAGAAACTGCTTTAGAATATAGAATGGATATAGTAAAACTTATCATGGAAAAGTATCATCACTCAGAATTTTGCTCTGCAACAGGTCGACCTAGTGTAATTCCAACACCACTGAGATTGACTGGACGTCATTTTCCCGAATATATACCAGGGACAGAAAAAAAGAACAATCCAACGCGTCAGTGTGCAATGTGTGCAAGAGTGCGAGATGGACGTGGAAAGAAAATTAGAAGAGAATCCAGGTATTACTGTCCTGATTGTGACGTGGCACTTTGTGTAGCACCTTGTTTTAGAGTTTATCACACAGTAAAAGACATATAAATAAACATGTAAGTGTAAATAAACATCATTTCGGTAAGCTAGATATGGTTATATGTAAAATACAATTACATTTTACAAAATCTTCTTTCGTTTGTTTCTGCCCGAGTTAACTCGGGTTGCGGATATATAGTTTCTTTGATCAAGTGTTTTTTGTCGAAATAAGGGTTTTTTTTTATTTCCAAATTAATTCTATGTACTGGGCTTTATTATGTGTTCAAGAATCTACAATAGAAAAAGTGAGATTTTTTAACCATCAGTTGCAAAATAAAGTGGTCGTTAAGGGGTTAAGCACAGTGAGGTGTAGATAGATACGGTGTTTGCTATTAAAGTATGTTCAGTATTTTTCGCAGTCAGTTTTTTGGAATTTACTTGAAAAGGCATATTATAAATGAAATAGCTATAACAAATTTAAGTGACAATATCCAAAAACATCTAAGTGCACCACTAAATACTGGGATATGTTAATTATTTACATTATTAGTTCAAAATTAGATAAATCAACAGTTCATGAATGGGAGAAACAGAATTGACTCTGAGTTCCCAACGCTAGATGATACGAAACAATTTTTGAAAATCTAGCCTGAACAACAATTTAGGGGAAAGCAATTAGGTATAAAGCACGTGTCACTTGTGTCTTCAAACATAAAATGTAATTTCTGCAAGGGCGATCATCCAGTTTATAAGTGTAGCGAGTTCTTGAAGTTAGATGCAGGTGGGCGAACAAGTCAGGTCAAAGAATTAAAGCTTTGTATTAACTGTCTCTGCACTAATCATTTAGCTAAGAATCGCAAAGTGGGTTCTTGTAAAATGTGTAATAAATGACATAATTCTTTATTACATTTCGTCGCAGATCAGTCAAGTAGTAATCCCGTAATTCCCGATGAAACGGCACAAGTTGCCCTTACCTCATATAGTTTTATGCTGTATGTAGTATTATCTGCTGGAGTACTATCGGTTTATAATGCACAGAGGGAGTTATGCAATGCAGCAATTCTTTTAGATAGTGGTTCTCAAATAAACTTTATTTCGTCCGATTTGTATAAAAAACCTAAATTGAAAGAAGAACCAGTAACTGTATCGATAGTGGGAGTAAATTTAGTCTGTTCAAACCTAACCTCAAAACGTAACTATTAGATGGCGTTACAACAATTTTAGCGTAACGCTAACATGTTTCATTTTACTGAAGGTTACCGGGATGTTATCTTCATGCAATTTTGATGTCAGTGAGTGGAATATTCCAAGCAATGTTAAGTTAGCAGATTTAAGCTTTAATAAATCAGGTAATATCAATTTACTAATAGAGGGGGCACATTTTTGGGATTTAATCCGAAAACAAAAGAATCCAATTGCAAAGATCGTTATCAGTTCTACAAAATTCAGTATTTAAGTGGTTAATTGCTGGGGCAATAAATAAACCCACTGGGAAGGCAATTTGTTGTTTTTAAAAAAGTAGTGATTTTCAGGAATTTGATTTAATGAAATTTTGGGTTGTGGAAGAATGTGAAGAAGATGGAATTTTAGCTAGTGATGATGATCAACCATGCGAAAAGCATTGAGAATCACAATTAATAGTCAATTGTCAAAGCCAGTTGATTGTGAGACAAAGTACCAACACCAAACAAAAGATGATCGCAAATTGAGCTCAATAACGATTTTTCTTCTGCTACAGGAGCTGTTGTTTCACATCAAGTTTGACAGGTTTAAACGCCAGTTTATAGATTTGAAGTTATTAAACTTTAAATTTTAGATAAAAGTAATTATAAATACCCTGTTGTTGCGTATTAATTATTCATGATTGAATTGACCAACTTTTCAAAAAAAATTCGGGAAATAGCAAAAATTTACTAAAGCCAGCACATATGCTTCAGATGATTTACGAAGGGAACAGCTAAAGCAGGGCACACCAGAAGGAAGCATTAAGAAAGTAATCTTAGATGTTTCAACCGGATGGAACTCGACGTTTTTTATGTGCGAGCGCTTTTTGGAGTTTTATCTATTATAAGCTTCATTTTAATGAACAGATCGCATTCTCCACCAATGGTAACAGCATTTAAAGTAGAGTTAAGAAGAGAAACTTTAAAACTGCTCAAACACATAGAGTAATTAACAGTTGAAGTATCTGGTGACAAATATGTGACTATTAGTACAGTGATTCTCCGCTTATAAACTGCACTGTAAATAATTTAAATTCTTGACCAATGTCCTACATCTAGCTTATCATCCACGTCTCATTCATATACTCACTTATTGGCTCCATCACCTACCACCTTCGCTAATCAAATACAGGACACTATAAGTAATTGTTCAGACACTACTACGGAGTATTCTAATTGGTGGAATATGTAACATACATATGCACAATATATACACAACAATTTTTATAACGTTTATACAATAAAATTGCCTTGATTCTTACCGTAACGTTATTAACAATATTTCTTCTACACTTATACTTTTTCAGTAATTAATGTCTTTTTTCTGGATATTGTGACATGTATTACATATAAGTAGTTGCGATTAGCATTAGTTTAGATGTAAGCAGTTTCGGTGTGGGGAGAACAAAAAGAGAATAATAAGATGGTGAATGATGATGTTTCTACAACATAAGAGAGCCGAATAATAAGAAAAGTAAATTAAATCAGTGAAAAGAAAAATTAAGATAGTCAGCGAGCAAGGTAGCACCCGCTGCTGGACTATCAACCAGAAGAAGTTATCTATCAAAGGGATTTTCCTTGGAGATGAAAACGGAAGTATTCGAAAACGTCGGTCAAGCACTGTGAGAAACTGGCAGTGTATACAACCCATACCATGAAACTGTGTGAAAGAAGTGAAGTAGTGAGTAGAATTAGGGGTAGTGTTATATTCTACAGATAGTAAACATTTTTGTTCAAACCCAGTTTAATTTGATATTTATTTTTGTAATAAAAAACGATTATATAAACTTTACAATATATGGTCTCACTTTTTCAACAACTTCAGAAAATAGTTCTTTCGACATTCTGTAAAATGACTGAAATCTCTTTTCATCTGTCAACGGTTCTTTAGCTACCACAAATTATGCTGAATATATGGGTGTATCCACCACTTGGATTGCGTCATAATGCATATAACAACTACCACAAAATTATCGTGCAATTAAAATTGTGCAGCTGATTTCACAACATCTCTGTTTATTTTATCAGATCTGTCCAGAAAAACGTAAAGAGGAATTAAAACAACCACAGAAAACTGATGTATCAACGACGACTGTGCTATTCTCAGATTCAGATATACCTGAATTCTTAGAAAACATATCCTTAACTGACGATAATGCAAATTATTATGTTAGTGGATAAATATCTAAAACATTCTTAAAGTTGCATGCATGTGATGAATACAGAAACATTTTATTAGATAAAGAAAAATTGCTAACTGGAGAACATCAACTTTTCACCTATTTCAAACAAAGTGAACAATTAGACTCTCATAAAGGACTATTGTTTGTGTCAGGCGCAATTTTCCAATTTTTACAAATTGTCGAAGCAATACACAATGAATACTTTTCAAAATCATTGAAAAGTACTTCTTTGACAGAAGATTTATTAAAAATTATTTAACAAAAACTACACGATCACAATTTCTCCTTTAATTTATGTTCAGAAAATTCCACTAAATTGTTGTTACAAACTTTTGTAAAAATGAGAAATCATTGGGCTACTCGCATCGACAACAAAAGTAAAACAAAAAAAGTTGTAAACAAAAATAAAAAATTACAAAATGTTTTCCATGGGCTTGCCATCTGATCATTTATCCAAGATAGACTTTGGTGGATAACCAGCTCCAACCCCCACCTGTAAGGCCGCTGCAACACATTGGAAACATCCGACTGAAAGCCATACAGACCAATCAAACCCCGGAATACATCAGGAACTAAAACGTCCATTTGGCCTTCCTCCAGGAGCCTTATGTGAGGACGCTCCAGGGTAGGTTCCACCGTGTTGGTACCAGCGGCATGACGTACATAGCCACCCAGCAAGAGCGACCCCTAGCAGCCACTGTCGTCAACGACCGTGGCATGGATGTGCTGTATCTCCCCCATCTGTCGTCGTTCACCCGCATAATGGTCTGCGTATCCACGCCTAAATACTGCCCCCACCTCGTCAGCACCTACCTGTCATCCCAATCCCCCATCGACATAGAAGTTGCTGCCCTGCACGAAGCTATTGGAATATTGGCGCCCTATGCTCATCATATCGTCCTGGCGGGAGATTTCAACTACCGATCAGAGGTTTGGCACGACCAACTCACTGACAGGTGACTCCGCCCGGAGTGGTGGACTGATGAAGCCAAACACCAAGCCTGACGGAAGTTCGCTGAGAAGGACCACTGGGGTGTCATTTACAAACTGGCTGCGGAGAAGAGCCCCACCAGAACAGTCCTTCACGCCCTCCCGGTAGATGCGCTGGATCACACCAGCACGCCGCTCCAGACGTATCAGCAGCTCCTCCCTAGCCTCCTTCCAGAAGACTCTCAACGTGAGGGCGGTGCCCACCACCACCACCACCACCTACGAGAAGACTTCAATGCAGTGCAAGCAGTCCAAGATGACAATGACCCCCTACGACAAATGAGGAAGACCTGGTAACACTCAAAGCTCGCCTACCTAACAAAAAGGCCCCTGGGCATGACCAGTACAAGGGCAGTTTCCTCAAGAAAACCTACCCACACATTCGGGGCTATCTATTTACTCAGACTGTACAACGCCTGCCTGCGGCCGTCCCATTTCCCGGAGGTTTGGAAGAGAGGTATCGTTAGAATCATCCCCAAAGGTGTCAACTGCCGAATGGACAATGTACGGAACTACCGCCCACTGATGCTGCTCCCTGAATTGAGCAACGTGCTTGTCCGCCAGCGCATTCTCATCATGAAGGAGGAACTGCACGGCCCCAACCAGTATGGATTTGTGCAGAGCCGCTCGACTGTCCAGGAGGTGCAATGTTACACTGCTGCTGTCCAGGAACGATCCAAGTACATCGCCACCGTCTCTGGATGTGGCCGGGGCCCGCCGTCCTTCACCGAATGAAAAATGTCAACAACGACGCGGCAACTTTCAGCGTTGCCGTTCCAAGAATCGGTCGAACAAATTTATTAAACGAATTAAAGATTGTACTAAATGCGGTAAAGGGTACAAAATTAATAATTGCTACGCATATTGTAACTTCTTAATTAAATTGGTAAAAATGAAAAACGACAGGTAAATAAAAATTTCTCAATATGAAAATGACAAGAGCTCAAAACATTTTGTCAATTGATGCAATTACGCAAGATAAATTTAACGGCTGTTGCTGATTTGCAAATAAATAAAAAAATGAATGTTCGTAGTAGATTCAAAACAGATACAGGCTCAAGTGCTAATTTAATTAGTTTAAATCAATTAAAAACATCCGAATATAATTAACCCTACAGTGCGCATTGTAACAGATCTGCTACATCTCATTACTTCTCCTTTACATTACCGTGTTTGCTTAAAAACGACACCCATCGGTTCAGATACGCCTCTATTTATATAAGGTTATAAGGTTAAAGTCTTCAGAGCTATTTTGTTGTTTTTACCCAAAGCATTATAATAAAACTGTAAGTATATAGTTTTTGATGATTTTTGATTTGATGTACTATTCATTTTATAGTGAATTATTAGCTACAACGTGGACGTATCAGATCTGATACGCAACGGTATTCTACCACTTCAAAAGTAATTACAATTTAGGTAGCCGCTATGAGCAAGCTACCTACAGAAGCGGAATTGAAATGGTATGCTGAACACATTTGGGATGAAGACTTTGGCAGTGTGGATGGTTTAGATGATGACATATCAGACTTAGATTATCAATAAGAAATGGGAATTAACGGCATGGATATTCCGAATGCAATAATAGAATTTGAAGATGTTCAGGTTCAGTAAGATTCAAGTGAAGAAGATGAAGCTGGAGTTAATCAAGAACAGTCAGAATATTACAATAAATACAACGAATATAAGATGTTTTAGCAACTTGTTGTTGTTGTAAGAAATCCAGACATTCTATCAAAAATTGTCTTCGGCGTCAAAACAGGAAAAACAAAATCAAATACGGGAAAGTGTAACCGGTACACTTGAAGCCTTTAATCCCCTTGTAAATGATAAACTCTTAAAAACGATGCTTGTTGTAATTCTAAATCAAAAATGAATTGCCCTATTGACACAGACGCCACTTGTTCTTTAATCTCCGAGAATCTTGTTAATAGATTAAATTTACCCGAAAGATGTAGAGTAACGTCATTAAATGGTTTAATGGTACAATCTACACTTCTAACGCTGTCACAAAGGCGTTGCTTGAATTTCCTCAACTAAAATTTAAAATAGATCTGTTGATTAAGACGTTAAAGGTTTCCGCACGAGTCATCCACCACAACTAACTGATGTATGGTTTAGGCGAATTGAAAGAACAGGAAACTTTTAACAGAATACTTACCAAGCTTGAACCTAACATAAACTCAACTAAATGGATGCTTATATTGAAGTAGATTGTAATGTTTATTTTCTACTAGATTTTCTCTTGCTTCATTAGAAAGAAAAAACAAGGTTATTCTGCAAAAGCCAGCTTGACTGTGCAGATTCATCATCATGCTTATTTGCTTATCAATTTTTTAATAACTCAATGCTTGTGAGAAGATTACATGTGGAAACACAGAAAACCTAGAAAAGCTGCTTCTGCTTATATGTATTTGACTTTTAATGTACTTTTGCTTTCAATAAAAAGACAGAAATCAGAAGCTTCTTGTTGCTTATTGATAATGTGTCGATCACAATAGGTAGTTTGTCTTGCTGTATTCTAGTTGGAATCACACCATCATTAGTTGGATGATATAAGAATATAATTTTAGTTCAATAAGCAATACTGCTAGTATTCTGGTATACAGAAAGGTAAAATAAAATTTAACGTCCTGACCACACCAAACTATTGTAACTGTAATTGTGATTGTTAATTCCCACTAAATAAAACAACATATCGTAAAACCATTACGAAATACTTTCTAAAACACTGAACAGAATCAACCGGCACAATATCCCTTTATCCAATCCACCAAAATAAAAATGAAAAAAAAGTGTTGCATCGAATTATTTATGATGACATCTTGTATAGTATGAGATAATTCTTTCTGTACTTATTAGAAAGAAATATTAACTGCATTATCAAAAATCAAACTTGGAAAAAACATGTTCAAAATGAAAATAAAGAATAAATAAGAATCTGCAGGCATTCAAATTTGAACAATGGAATTAGGAATAACAACATTAAAAAATCTTTGAAGATTTTTAACTGGAAAGCAGCAACCAATGACTGTGAATGTCTCTGTAAAAGACAAAAAATAACGAAATGTATTTTGTGGAATGTTTTAAAAAACGAATTTAACCCGACCTTCGTTTTATCAAAGCAGACTGTTTTGCAGGAACACCTTCATTTTAACAATGCACTAAAAACTTTCAGTTGATGATAATAAAAATTATCAAATCGTTTTGCTGAATCAGTTTTTCTTAACTTATTGTTCAAGTTCTTGATATTATCTTTTAATGTTGTTTCAAGAATGTAGATAGTACATTATCGGGAAAAGTTCAAAAATTCGTTATTTAACATATTTAAAAATTTCAAAACTAGTAAAATTGTTCCAATTGTAATTTGTTTATATCGTTTGCCTTTAAAAATTTTTTTGTAGGATTCACAAAATAATTCTATTTCCAGCACATCAATGTTAATTTAACTGTTCTTCTTATTAATTATCATTGGTGTTCAAATGGCCGTTACTATCAATCTCCATTTTACATCAAATTCTAGAGGTGTATTTATACTTCTCGCACAATACTCATTAACACTTTTTTTATATAAGCTCGCATTATTAATTAATAAAACTTGAAACATTTCTGCCACAAATAAAAACACGAATCCTGTGGATTGGAATGTCAATCTTCAACCAAAGAATTTTATTTACCTTATGCGGTTACGGAGAAAGAAGTGACACTGGCAGGGTGGGGATTATTCCGTCTCTATGCGTGCGTGCAGTTGCGCCAAACACGGAGAACAGCTGAATACAATTTAGTGTCATTTAATAATATTGCCCTATCATCTATTATTAAAACATATTTACCCTATTTTAGAAATGAATAATATACAAAACAAACGAGCTGTAAAATGGTGCAACACCAAAACCGACGACAGAATTACCTTTTTCAGAGTTGTCAGAAGAAATCTGCTGGAGGTAAGAAAACGAAATACAAGATAATAATAGCTGTTTTATGATTTGATGATGAATGATATAATAATTAATTTATATTAAATCTAAAAAATACTATAACTAGTATAAAATCTATGTTTCCACTCCTTTGTAAGTAGATGCTTACAATGGTTGACAGCAGGGGGTGCAATTACGTACAAAATAGTAGGAGGACAACAACTGACAGGAAGACCAGTAGCGCTGCAATTTATGGAGTGGAACTAAACGGGACTGTAGCGGGTATCGCTTTATATGTAAATAAACGCGTTTACAATTACCCCTTCAAAATATACGAATAGGAAAATTGTAAACTGTAGTCGGGAGTATTTATAAACGGTGACTTATCCTAATAAACATATTTTTTCCAGAAAAATAAAAAATGCCTAGAAAATATATTAAGAAGAAAACAGAAGAGAGATACTCAAGAGATGATCTGCTAAGAGCAGCAAGTGATGTAAAAAACCGTAACAGCACTTACCGTCAAGCTTCACAGCAATATACTTGCCTGTGGCAGTCATCTATCATAGAATCAAAGGAAGAAACATATCAGAAAATCAATTGGGAAATGGACGTCCTATTGCTTTAAGTGCCAGTGTAAAAAATCAGATTGCAGAGTGTCTAAAAGCACGTGCTCGGATGGGATATCCTTGCAACAAAGAAGAGTTACGGGATGTAACTAGAACATATGTTGTCGAAAATATATGCCTAGAAACAGGCAGTGCTGATGAAACAAACAAGGAAGCGGAAATAGCTGGCAAATCTGCCACTGTATGCAGCAACTCTGTTACACCTGCCATAGATATTATTGCTATTTTTTCCACAGCAATTACTGAAAAGAAAAATAAGCACCAAGGTAAACCTAGCGAAAATAAGAAAACTTTACAAAATAAACAAAAAACAAAACGTACACAAAAATCTGAGAGCGAAGATGAGCCCGAAGATGCAGAAATGGAATCTTTCTGTGCTGACTCAAATGAAGATATGAATTTTGAGGAATGAACTGAAGAGGTTGCAGCCGATACCATTTCAGAGGTGAAATATAAATTACCTGAATGGCATGCAGTTAGGTCGGGAGTATACGAATGGTATTACACAAGATGAAAACAAAGTTTGTAAACTCGCCAATGCGCAGCGAATGCATTCTGGCTAATATGAATAATAGTAAAATTTACTGTAATGATTTACACATTGACTGTTCAGTACGTGCTAAAAAAGCTTTGCATTACTCCCACTCCAAGATTTTGAAGAAGCGATATTCAGCATTGACTTAGATTACTGTAATGCAATTTCTTGATTACGGGAGTAGAAATGCAGACATTTCTAAATTTATGCTCACAGACGATATGTACTATTCCTTCTTAATGGTAAATGTAAAAGTTGATGTACTTCCTAGCGCCTTCTTCTATGTTTAGAAAATATTTATTTAAGGTTTGGAGCAGAAACAGACAAAAAAAGGTACTGGTGATCCTAAACGAACAAAACAATATTTAATATTGTTAGGTAAGTTAAATCTTTTTACTCGGTCGTTTTATACAAATATAATTTATTGCAGCTTCTGCAAGATTACAAATTGATGGCGAACGTTTGACACTAAACAGAAGAAGAAATTTTAATTCTTCTTGAAAAACATGAAAACTGTTTGGCAGAAGGAAAAAAATTTAATACATCCGATTCGTCCTTGGCTTCAACGATCACAGTGTTCGACACCTTCAGAAAATGAAAATTCGGATACGTAAAGTGACAAGCAAGTAGATGCGGCAGTTGTAAATAAGGAAATGATCATTAAGAAAAATACAGAGTATCTCTGGTTGACTTGAACAATTCCGTGGGTAAGATACTTCCTAGCTTAATATACGTTTGCAGCAGTGGCCAGAAAGATTACTCAGTAATCACTGACATTTGCCATATTGTAATTAATGAAAGAAGAATTAGTTCATTAATACCAGCTACAGCACTTAGGAGCATAGCGCAACAACTGGTGGAGAGGTCTCCTAAGATTTGTATGGATGTTGATGATGATCGTGTTGTTATTGGCAATGACAGCTACAGCATTTATAAAAAAACTAGCAGAACGAGCATAATATCTGAGATGACCACATAAGAGGCTTTCTCAAGCTGAACAACCAACGCCAGCGCGACTTTCGAAGAAAAAACGAAATGCATCTGCAGCCTGCAAAAATCGGGCCCCTGCTCTGTCAACCAATAACGAAGTGACGACGAATAAAGATGAACTAAATAAATAAATACAACAATTACTACTGAACTGTTCCTTGAGTTATTGAAAGAAACTTACGTTGATGTCCGTTTATTTTTAAATCATACAGAAAAATCACCAGCTGTAGATTAGATTATTAAAGAATGGCCTATTATTACAAATTCAAATGCCACTGATTGGCATTTCAAAAAATTAACTGGAAAAGATATTAAACATTTAACAGTAATATGATTAAAAAGTCAGACCAGCTCATTTAGACAAAAAACACAAAATTGTAGGCAAAACCGCAAATACTATTGAATGCCTCTCTAATGTTATGTGCCAATATTTCAGAGATATTACAACATTCTGGAATAAAGTTGAGGTAAAATTAGGTATTGTAAGTAAGTGGTAATGTACTAATACTACGGTTTATTTTCCAGAATCTTAACGATACAGAATCGGCAAAATCGGTACCCACTACCTCCTTGATTGCAAGTCCGATAATCTTAGGAACTGGTAAGTTCATGCTGTTAATGGTGTCTAGTTTTAGATTTAAGAGAAAAAGCAATATTTATTCCAGGCCCATAACTACTGAGAATGAGCTATGAGCCAGAATACGAGATGCTGTGCAAGCAGTAAGGAACAATGTGGAAGTGTTGCAAAGAGTTCAGTTTAATTTTTTTCGTGGAGTCTATCTTTGTATCCAAAACAATGGGGGTCATTTCAAATATTTCTTATAAATTAAGTGTATCGTTAATTCTTCCTAATCATCTGTTTGTGTTTCCCTAATTGTTTCTCATCAAGGCTAAGTAGATTAAAAGTGTGTTGTCAAAAAAGCCGCGAGTATGCATTCAGATTTTATTTTTTTGTGGATAAACCGTAACAGATATCAAAAATTCGATTTTTATTAAATATTAAAGAATCTGACAATCCAGAAAATACTGCTATTTCAACTATGGGCTGTGCAAATAAAGACGACCAAGACAAAGCAGTTGAACATGATGATGATGACAACGAAGTCAATGGAGATGTAGCATTTTTTTTGAGTAATTATAATATTTTGATGTGTTTGTCAATACAATATATTGTCAGTATTCAGTTGCAAATTACCTGTCAATAAATTATCCAATTTCTTCTTTTGTGATTTTTGCCTAAAATACGTATAAAACGTCCTAAAAATTTTTTCAATATTTCTTTCATGTTTCTTATCACATTGTGAATCGCTTTGCGATTCAGCCCACAGTGCGTCGTCTGCTTTTGAACCCATGGCCTAGAAGCGCCGAGAACTTGAGCTAGTTGGCGGGCTCTTGTGGTACTTTCAAAATTATTTATTTTGTATATTTTGAAATGGTATAAGAAACTTTTTTTCCATCTTATCGATATTATAGTCTTGAATTCGTTTGCAATATAGAAAGCGAAAATAGGCAATCACATGACATTAGCCGATTTTCAACTAGAACTGTTTCGTCGGTTATTGCAAAAATATGTCAAAGAAGAAAAACCAAAAACTGGTAGATTATCTACAAAAGATTTACCCATCCGTTTAGTTGCAGAGCATTTTTCAAAGAAAATTCCTGGTCTTCCTGGCAGTAAAGAAGCTTCTCAAAAAATTTGCTATGTGTGTAAGCACACAGTAATTGGACCAAAAAGAAGAAAGGACTCTAGGTACCACTGCCAAGACTGTGACGAACCTTGTTGCGAAATCTACCACACCAAGAAGAAGTTCTAATGATTTATTTGTTCCTCCTACGTTTACTTCTTTTATCAACACCAATTTGTCAGTGCAATTTCATTAGTAAAGTACGTGGAAGTTGGCAAACCATGCTGCTGCTAGGTTATTCTTATTGTTTTGTTTTCTAAAAAGGCAGATTTTATTTTTAACCAACATAAATTAGAAAATCTTGACAGTGACAGGTATTACAAAAAAAACCAACTATAAATGATATCATTCGTTTATGTTTTGTAACATTACTATAGTTGTTTATTTTACATTTTATGTTTTTGAATATTACTACTAGTTTATTTTATTGTAATACATTTTCTTTTGCACAATGGTTTTTCTTTGAATAAAAAAAAGAAGTTCGACAAGTGTTCTGTCATTACGCAAAGCAAGAAAAATTGAATAAATGAAACCTACCTAACTTTTAAAATTTAGAATAATTATTTGTTTGCTATTCACGCATATTTACGTACGACCTTCTTAACGCCCGTACGCTGTGGACGTAAATATACGTACGGGACAAACGCGCAGGGCTGTCGTATATATACATTTTTACGCTATCCTAATGCAGCACAGGGAAAGGGCCGACGTTCTCTTCAAGCCACAGTGAAAAGCTTAATAAAAGTATAATTCACTAAATTTGATTTATTAATTATAGGGTAAGGTGGGGCAAGTGCGTACACGGGGTAAGTGCGTTAGCGTCTAAAATAAATTACATCTTACCATAAATTCATTTAAAATGAATTTTAAACTACCCGCCAATGCTCAAGAGAAAAAGCTAAATGTAATGTTGGCGACTTTGATAATTCTACAACGTGGTTGCAGACATGTTGGTTGACAGTGTGTTTTCTGGTTTCACAGAGAGCTGGTGACTGTATTTTCTGTGGTTTATAAACAGTGCCTCTTTTAATGTTCTTTTCATTTTGACTGAATACTTTTAGTTCTTACTGTGGTATGTTTAAAATAACTGATTATATTTCTACCTTTGTTCCGTTATTTTAGAGGTAGTGTAAGGGACGCACTTCCCCCATTATATTTCCACATGGAGCAAGTGCGTTCAACGGGGCGCACTTGACAGCATAAGATGTTTATGCAAATTATTCTTTATTGAAGAGAAATTTTATTTTCCAGTTCAAAATAATACGCACATACATGCGAAAGGCGACGAGGGGTACTAAGTATTCATCAGAAGCGTTAAGAATGGCAATGAGTGATGTGAGGAACAAAAACTTCAGCATCAAGGCTGCATCAATCGTGTCTAACATCTCTGTGGCCACATTCCGGTACCATTTGACAGGAAGGATCGGGACAAAGTCGGGGAACCGATACTATAATTAATTAAAAAGAATGAGTGCGAAGACGAGAAAGCAGAAATGGTGTTATTTGGGAGGATAGATTAAAAAGGGCGAAGGAAGCAGTACGGTAGAGAACATCTCTACGGCTCGGCGTGTCTTCCTCCTTAGTAATAAGTACGTATATAAGATCAGAGGGGAAAGACGTTGACGGGAGCATTATTGGCCTACAGGTGCAGGAAGCCGTGACATGAACCAAACAAATATAATCGCGCAAGTTTAATTTTTTCGGACGAAGGATGTTACTATTACGAGGAGAGTAGAGAGCGTAATGTCATTAGATGGGACACTCTCTGCGACGTTTTGCGAAATCCAAAGATAAGAATCTTGCTTAATCCAAATCCAAAGAAGCGTTGACGATCATTAATACTGAGGACAAATACTGACATACTGTCAGAATACTTTCGGGATTATGAAAGTGGTCAATATGCTGATGAAATTGTGTGAGGGGCGTACAGACAGTATCTTATCAGTACAGAACACGACGCCATGGAGCCAACATCGCCAGTTGCCTCTCCTGCGCATTATTTTCTTCACAGTGACGAAGAAGATATAAATAACAAAAGATTAATGTCAAGTTTTATTTCGGCGAACCGAGATTTACCACTGCTATGGAACTCGTCGTTAAAAGAGTACAGCGACCGGGATAAAAGAAAAAGTGCCTATGAGAAGCTGTTGGAAGTGTATAAAAAAATAAATAAAAACGCGACTGTGGATGACTTGGAAAAAAATCAATACAATAAGGAGCAATCTTAGAAGAGCTAAAAAAAATAAAAGCTTCAATCCGATCTGGTGCTGCAGCTGAAGACGTCTAGTGCGGTCTTTCTGGATATTCAAGGAGTTAAAATTTCTTACCGATTCAGAGACCCCAGACGGAACACAATAAATAATAAAACAATAGAGGTAAAGTAATTTTTAAAACGATTTCTAATGTCCTTAACCAATTATGAAGCATTTCTGTATGCTCCTCGTTGCAGTGGAGTGAGTGTATGCTCTTCATCCATATTTTGTATTTTATTTGTACCTACGTTGTAGATGTAATTTGGCGATGCCTTCTTTATATTATTATAAAAAAAACTCGCCGAAGTAATTAAGGTTGCTTTTTGGGAAGGGCTAGAATAATCTTCAACTACTCTTCGTGCTCAAGATAATCTATAGTTGAAAACTCGAATGTCTGGAGTAAACGCTACACGACAATATGGTTTCATGAAATGTTTTCCAACTGAAAAGCATTATCTGCTACGAACACGCATGGAACAATCTCATTTGTATTCAGTAGGTTTGAAGGCGGGGAATATTCAAAGAATTTTTTCCAAAAGTTCCCAAAATGCTCTATTATAACTCTGGCATCGCAAACTTGATCGTTTATCCCCACATCGGCCAAAATAAACTTATAATTAGCCGTCAGTTCCTTTATAATTATAGCACATGGAATCAGAATTTTCTGATTTTTCAATTCCGATGTGTTTTCCGTCAACAGCTTCAATATAATTCCAAAATTGCCATTTAGATCCGGATTCTGACGCAACAGTTTCTCATTCTACCTCTGTGTGTGGGAGCTGAAACAAAGATTTACAGACTTTGTTTTATTTTATCACAGGGGACTGCAGAACCGAAACCACTTCCTCCACCTCCAAGACCTCAAACAAAAGCAAAAGTTGTCCAGTCGGGCGCAAACAAAAAACCACTAAAACTAGCTAGCAAATATTTATCTAAGGAGGATGATGAAAAAGAATGACCTATTGCAAAGGTCTCCTACCAAAGTTGGGAGTTTCAACCGGACCTAGCCCTGGGCCGACACCACAGGAAATAGCAACAGCATTTACAATGAATACAATCTCATCAGTCATGCTAAACTTTTACCAAAATTTTAAAAACTTGCTTTGATTTGTTTCTTTGTTTAATAAAAGTAAACTTTGTTTAATAATAACTGTTTAATGTAAAATCTGCACTTAATTTAATACCTACCGTCCTTTAACATATGACATATGGCTTCTCAGGTTTCCATAACTATTTCACTTATCGTTGTTGCTCCAACAAGTGCCGAAAATTTCATGTCCTTAATGATCTGCCAGTTGCCAGAAACCGAAGTGTTACCGCCAACCTTTCATTCGGAGATATTGACGATTTCATATTTGTATCTTGCTTTACAATGTAAGGAGTTAACATTTGTAACAATTCATCGTATGTATCAGTGTTCATGCGGAAGTAGTTGCGGTAATCCCCAGGATCAGATTCTTTGGCATAATTTAATAATGTTCAAATGGCCTAATTTATTTTTTTTTGAAAACCACTTTCTCACCCAAAGCCTTTTTTGCATTTTCTTAAGTTTGTTAAAGTAATAGAAAAACAAGCTTTTTGTTTATTATTCATTTCTTTACAAAGACAATCCTCTCTACAGACGACGGAAAAACCAAACCACGCCAAATCAAAGCAAAAGATGATTACATACTGAAGTACTGATGACAATTCCGGCCCGAAACCTAGCCCACGCATTCAGCAAGCAGGGCCGTTATTATAATCTCCGACGCCGTGACTGGAAGCCACGGTTAGGAGAGGCGGCGTTACAAAAAGGACACCCTCTTTCTGAAGCCGCTCATGGTTTTGCAGCTAAGCTGGCTGCGAAATATTCCGGCCCGTACCTAATCCACCGAATCCTTTCTCCCGTGGTCTATTCCGTGAGGGACCCGCCCAGAGAAACCGTTAACCGAGTATATGTGAAAGACTTAAAACCTTATTACCGTTGCAATTATGCCGAAACGAGAGCCGATGCGTCACCTGCCAAGCGAGCCCTTAACGCCTCGCCAACGCGAAGCAGCAAATTTGACACGCGCCCGTCCGCCACTACGAAGAGTCGGTTCCGCCGACCCCACCCCCGAGGCACCGGCCCGGGTTTCAAACCAGCTAGCAGAGGCCTTGGTGCAGCAGGGACCGCCCCCAAGGCCGTCAGTGATTTTTTTACACGACGTCTAAGTGGCTCACACCAGGATAGTTAAGTTCATTTTCTTTATGTTTTATTTGTTAATTTCTTACGTTCCTTGTTTTTTTTTTGTTTAGTTTGTTCCGTTAATAAAAGTTTAGTTTGTATCATAACGATAGCCGGTGTCATTTATTTTCCGACCAACTTCGCCGATTTCTGTAATACCTGCTTGCATTAACAGAATATTTGGGCTTAATCGGCGTTTCTTTTATATATTAAGCTCTCCGAGTTTCTCTGCCAGCCGTCGACCCCTGGAGTCACCTTGTTTCCATTTCAGCTGCCCGGGGAGCCCTCGCACCGACCGACCGAGCATCGGAAACAACGCGTCACAGTACATACATTACATACATGAGTTTTCTTTTTTTAGACAACTGTGCACACATAATGAGGAGGTAATGGAACAGCAGAAGTTGGTGCCTTGTACCTATTTGAACATCAGCAGACATTTCCACGATATTTTAACTTTCATTTAGGATATCCTAAGTCAGTTTCCAATATGTATGTATGAAATACTTCAAAGATATTTTCTCAGAAGTTATCCTGAACAAGGTACCAACGACAGAAAATCTAAAAGTAAGATTAACATTTTCTCTTTCATAAACAAACTTTCTGCTTCATAATGTGTTTGTGGTCAAGGGCCTATTACAGTTTTTGTTTCGTTAATGATGTTTGAGGATGAAGTTCTTGTAATGAAATAATATATTCATTTTGTTTATTTTTATATAGAAGCGTTTTAATGTTCAAAACAAACTAATGATTCTGTAGTATCGTATTAGAGCAATATCTGTTTTCCTGGCAATCATTTTAATTTTTTTTTTATTTATTTCATAAGAATAAAATTGCTGAAAATGACTAGAATATTCAAGTCCGATTATCGTAGTAAAGAAAATAAGTGGAAGTCCTCGCTTATGTACAGATTTTCGCAAGATTAACACGATTATTATGAAATATCGTTTCCCTCTGCCGCTAATAGAAGAATTAACTGACAGATTACAAGAAGCCAGAGTCTACAGTACAATCGATTTTAAAAATGGATTTTTTCATGTGAGTGTAGAACAAAATGGTAGGTACTATACGTCTTTCGTTACCCACGACGGATAGTTTCAGTTCCGAGGAGTATCATTTGGACTATGTAACTCACCATCGGTATTTATGCGGTTTATTTATTGCGTATTTCGACTATTGACCGAAAAGGGTAGCACCTTATACATACATACATGTTATAATACCAGCGAGAAATGAAAATGAAGCAATTGACAAGGTAAAAACAGTGTTGCAAACTTGTAGTGATTATGGTCTTGAGTTGAATAAAAAGAAGTGCCAGTTTTTTAAAGACCAAGATAAATTTTCTCGGATATACTATCATAAATGGACAGATATCACAGTCTCCTGAAAAAGTGAAAGCCGTGATCGATTTTCCAAAACTGAAAACCCTAAACAAATGCCTAGGGTTGTAATTTGAAAAAAGATCTTGTGACGGCATCACTCTTACCGTAATCAAAGAAAAAAAATATTTGTTCGTGGCAAAAGGTAGAGCTTACTGACCAACTTAAGAATATATAGAGTTTGATGGGTGTATTTTTACAAATAAAGGTGCTACAGGTAGGGACCTAATTCAATCAGACAGACTTCGATATATTTTATAGTTATGTTATTAGAGGTGAAACGACGTCTGAGCACGCGGTTTCCTGCCGAAGCCTTGGTGTAGCTAGTGAATCAACTCTTCGAAAGCGGCTCAAGTGTGGTGGAAACGTGCCAGTATTACTAAGGCGTTTCAGAAATGTTTTTTCTGCAGAAATGGAGAATGATTTAGCTACACAAGTCCGCAATTTAGATGACCGTTTCTATGGAATTACGAAACAAAATCTACAAATAGTTGCCTACATCTTTGCTGAGCTAATAATATTAAACATCCTTTCAATAAAGAAAGTAAAATGGCTGGGGAAAACTGGATCAATGGATTTTGTGAAAAATACAATATTATGTTGCGGTAACTAGAAAAGTATTCTTTGGGCAGGCTACTGGGTTTTAATAAACCACAAATTCACAGATTTTTTACGAACCTAAATTTTTAGTATGGACGAAACCGGTTTGTCTACAGTACCCAACGAATTACCAAAGATTTGGACTACTAAAGGCAAAAAGCTTGTTGGTGAAGTTTCCGCTGGAAAATCTGGACAACTGGCCACAGCCGTTTGCTGTGTGAATGCCACCAAAAACTACATTCCTCTGGCATTAATCTTTCCCTGACAGCGAATGAATGAAGATCTTTACATAAATGCGCCTCCTGGAACATTGAAACTGATTTCAGATTCTGGATTTATAAACACGGATTTATTCTATCAGTGGATGAAACATTTTAAAAATTATAGCAAACCTAGTGCTGAACACCCCATACTACTAATTCTTGACAATCACAGCTCACACAGAGAATTTTGTAGAGACAATCACATTGATCTGCTATCACTTTCACCGCACTCAAGTCGCAAGATGCAAACATTAGACATAGGTTTCTTGTGTCCCCTCAAACGTACCTACAGCACTGGGTGTGACAATTGGATGGTTAGCAATGCTGGAAATGCAATTACTCAAAAACAGGTTGCAGGTTCATTTAGTGCTGCTGATAAAACTACCAACAGAGAAAAGGCTCAAAATTCGTTTCGAAGGGCAGGTATTTTTCTTTTGATCCCTAGCAATTTGATGATGATAACTCAGCTCCGTCTTAGTGACAGATATATGCCTTGGAGAGTTTACAGTCAACGTTCTTGACGCAGCTTCAGTAGAAAAACCACCACAACCAGGATGTGTTGAAGATACTAGCAAGCACGGTAAGTATCATATTTAGAACAAAATATTAGAAGATATGATTCATAGAAGATTTTTTCCAGTTTTGGCATCGCAGCCGGGATGTTCTACAGATGTCAACGTACAAAATGAATTAATAGAAACAGTGAAATGTATTTTAGACGAACGCATTGAAAATGAACTAGAGGGAAGTTTATTTGTGTCTGTGCAAGTTGACGAAATACTAGATGTTTCTTGTAAGTCCTAAATGAACTTAATAGTACGTTACTATGTAAAAGACCGAACAGAAGAGAGATTTATAAGATTTTACTACATCTCCAAAGAAAAAACTGTAAAAGGTCTTTCTAATGTTATTATAAATGCTCGAACAGTGTAGCCATTATGGCTGGTCATCAAGGTGATGTTCAATATTTTGTAAAACAAGTGCGTATGTCCAAACTCACTTTTCATTCATTACTATGTGCATCAGTTTAATCTCGTCTTGCTACATGGATCTAAAACCATAAAAGAAGTTCGCTTGTTTATTTACGACTTGACGTTTTTTAATACTTTTTTTAGTAATCGTCTAAGCGAACAGTACTTTTAACCCAAAAAATGTTTAAATTACCTCAAGCATGTACAATTCGTTAGAGTTTTCATTCTAGAGCTGTCTCAACAATCAAAACATACTTCTCAGAATTGGATGCAGAGTTTGAGAGTACTATTGAAGATGAAAATCCGAATGGGATCCAGATGAGAGAGACGCCTAGATGATAAAAAACTTTTTCATTTTGTTTCGTCACCCAGCAAAATCTTTACATTTGTGAATCACCTATTCAATATTTTGCAAACAAAAACCCTGTCGAGTATTTCTACCTGTCAAAAATTTAAAAGGTCTTCGATTCACTTATTGCTTAGTAGATCTAGTTCATTTGTCATGGATGGAAACATCGAAATTGCGGTAGATAATTCACTTCTTAAAGTCCATGGAGAAAAAATTGGCGACCTTAATTACGCAAGTTCATCTGTCATAGATAAAAATATAGAAACTGCTCCACGTAAATTAATTTGTTATACACAAATTATTACATGATACACATTCCATGTGATTTTTTAAATATGAATGTATATTTAAAATGTATTTTCAATAATCTAATCTGCAAATCACACGAAGGAAACGGTCAAAAAGAACGTACTCAAAAATATGATTCACCAATTTATCAAAGAACAGCAGTATCAACAATCCTGAACAGTGCCCGTCATTAACCATTTGATTGTTGCATTATTGACACGGAGTTAGTTTCTGAAACCAAAGTGGAACTTGATTCAGTATTTATATTACATTGTCGTATGTGTGAACTAAAAAAACCAGGATCACTATACGCCGATGCTGAAATGTATATCGATATAGCAGCAACTGCGGCGATAGTTTCGATTGGTAGAGGTTATTCCCAATTAACAGAATTTTTGGCTGCAATAAATTGTCCACCAATTTCTTTCAAGTTCTACAAGAAAATGGAAAATGATCTTGCCGATGTTACTCACAAAACACCGTGGAAGGACATGCAGAATGCAGTAAATGAGGAAGAACAACTGGCTATTAAACCTGGAGAAATTGACGGTGATGGCAAAGCCTGGATTGGTGCAAGCACATGATATTGTATTGTAAGATTTTATTCTTTTTATTGCAGATGTATATAAAATCACATACCGATTGAATCTGAGGGATGTACTGTAGGATATCGGACTAAAAAGTTGTTATACATTGGTATGAAAAACAAAACTGCAGTGTTTCTGCAAGACCAGAAGATAAACAGCGAGTTGTTCCAGAATACAAATGTTTTAAAAACTGAACTGGCCCATCATCTGTATAGAACATTGGCGCAGGAGAAACTATGTCGCGTTACCAAAACTTAAAAAATCAACCGCACGAATCACTTATTGAGGAACTTTTGTCAGAGACCAAAAGAACTTGTTAAAAAGTTTAAAAAATTGCTAAAAGTAAACCTGCATCTGCGAAGGAAACTAGAAAACAACATAATCAGATTTCGTACAGCCATTACAGCAGATTACAGATATTCCGTTCGATGACAGAGTATTATTACTTAAAAAAATATTTTGAATATTCCACAGCATATTTTTGGAAACAATACCAACTGTGAAAACTATTTCTGTACGAAGACGAAAATAGACGAGTTGTTGTTTTTGGACCGATGTAGTGGCCGCAATGAATAGAATTGTGGCTAATGCCGAAAGTTTACTTTACAAAATTTCAAATAACATGACCGAAGCATAAAACTCGGTGGTTGCAAAATTTACTGAAAGTAAAAGAGTAAACTTTGCCTTAAGAAATTCTTTTACCAGTTCATGTGAAGCAGCAGCTATTACAGATAATAATAAAGGACACTTATTGTCAACAGTGGCAAGTGGCATTACAGAGCGTCCACTCAAAGATGCTATTTGGCAATAGATCAAGACGACGAATAAATTCTCTTTTAATATTGTCAATTAGAAATTCAATTTATGGTTAGACGTCTGGGAACCCCTCCCATCTGCGACGTTCGAGCTGCTGCGAACAATACCCCCTTTGGTTTGCACAGGATAAGGCCACTTTTCCCCATTTTGCCCGTGACAATGCTCCGACAAGACAAATGTGAAAGATACAAACATCTGTCTGAAAATTCAAAAAACTTCTGAAGAACAGGAAAACTACAAATCTAGTAGCTAGTTTTGATCTACAAAAAGTCTTGTCCACACCCCACGGAGACAGCATGACTACTGGTTTTTCTGGAAAGTACGCAGTGTATAATTTCACTGTCTACGAAGCAACGACAAGGACGATTACTGTTACCTACATGGCGAAAAAGACGGTAAACGGGGAAGTAAAGAAATTTGCTCAAATTATAAAATTACATAACTGACGTAGACCAAAGTCATAAATACGATGAAGTATCATTGTTCTGTAATAATTGCACGGGCCAAAATAAAAACAAATTCATGCTATTAATGTTACGATATTTTTTAGATAGAGAATATTAGTGAGATTACAATAACTTACTTTATTGTTGGACATAACTTATATGCCGGTGGACTCAATGCACGGCGTCATTAAGAAGAGTATTAAAAATAAGATTGTTCAGTCTCCGTCCGAATAGCCTACATTATTAAGGAACGCTTGAACAACTCCCGAACCCTACATTGTGAAACAATTATTTTTCTCTGATTTCCTAGATTTGAAAACCATAGCTACAGAAAAGAACTGTAAAATCAAAATGGCTAAAGTAAAACGAGCTACTCTTTCTAAATATGACTTCAATGTGAAAATCCAAACTTCCTTTTCAGATCTTAAAGACAAAAGCAAGAATTTTAAAATTAAGAACGGCTTTAATCCACGACCTGCATATACGGATGAAGAGCCAGTTCCTAAACTTAAATAGGATAATTTGAAAACTTTATGTCAACAATTTATTATTAAACCAGAACATCTGCAAAATCTCTATCTCACAAAACCAGTGCTGCAGTTCCGGGTCGGCTAGATGAACCAGACGAATAGGCTTGTCTTGGTGTCACGAGTATTTTTTCATTCCTAAGTTACTTTTAAGTTAAAATTTATAACATTTTTCTTCCTATTTTGTTTCTCTTGAGAAGTTATTTGTTCAGTTTTGTCTTTTATTTAATATAATTAAATATATAATTTGATGATAATATTTGGTCTTTAATTACAGCCTTCCGTTTATATTTTTAAATTCAATTCATCACAATAAGAATCTTCGAAAATATTTTCAGTTTTGGCACAAACGACAAAATTTAAAATCGCATGTATTATTTTAAAATGGCATATGCACCCAACAGGCGCCACATTGGTAACTCTTTATATGAACTGATTGATCCAAACGGCAGAAAAGTTTTGGCATATGCATCTTTGCTTAAGGGGATTAACCCATTAAGGACTACCGTCTAAAAATTTACACAAAATAAAAGACAACTAGAATGATGCCAGAATCGCGTACTAATTTAATCTTTGTGTAGTTGGCTACATATCTACATTCAGTAAAGTGTCGAATATCATACACGAGAATTTCCTTCTTAGTTTTATTTGAAATGTCGGAAAATAACTGCCAAACACACAAGAAGAAAAAGCGTAAATTGACACAATGGGAGAAGAGCTAAGCGAAATGCTATTTTTTCTCTGATGTACAATTTATAGAACACGTTCTTTCTTATTTTTATATTCATATAAGTGTGTTGATTACCATAACCATAAATTTGTACTGAATAACTTATCTAATATTTTTTGTAGACGTCTACGGAGTATTGAAGAACAATTAGAAGCATTAGATGAAACTGATTATGAAGAAATCGATAATGCAGAAATGATTCAATTTAGCTTGTTATCACCTGAAAAAGATAATGATACAGATCAAGATGACGCACCAGAAGAAGAAGAAGAATTAGTTGTTAGTGAAAACAATCTTCATCTACTAGGTAAGGGTGTAGTAGCTCAGTCGTCGGAAAAACAAGTTATTACAAAAGATAAAGAACATGTAAGTCATGAAGTACTGTCCAGTAAGGATTTAAATGTACGACCTGCTAAATCAGAGACGTTGTATATGCTAGAAAAAATAAAATAAGAAAAACTATCACTAAGTCAAAACCTGAGCGAAAATGGTTGGATGTAGAACTCCGTGTGAATCAAATGAAGAAGCTTGCTTCAAAGTGAAAAACATAATTGAACCTCGACCAGCAAAATGATTGAAGGAGATTCTTCTGTACAGTTTTTTCAACTATTTTGGGATATGGAGATTATGCAAAAGATTTGTGAGGAAAGTTAAAAATATGCTAAATATAACTATGGGTGACAATAATTTTACAGGGGAAGTTGAAGAGCTATATAAATTTTTCGCAATTTTACTAGTTTCAGGATATAACAAGCTGCTCAACAGAAAGATATATTTATTCCAGTCAAATGGTGCTCAAAAACGGGTCGAAGTGGAAAGTTCTGGTGTAATTGTTTTTAGTGGCTTACTTTACGTTTTTGGGGGTACTGAACACGAATCTGAAGTAGTATAACAAACGTTTTTTCAGTAATTATGAGAAATCATTATAAAATCACTAAAAATCACAGTTTTTTGGTTTATAATTTTGAAAGTAGTGTTTCACCCAAAGAGTGAGGCTACAGTAAAATAAAGCAGAGAAAATTACCTACAATTTATGTTCTTATCATTGTTTTGTACGACGTATGGTTTTTGCACAAACGCAGATGTAGGTATGGTATCTGTGAATATGCGTGCTAACGTACTTTCTTATCTTTAGCTATCAACTTTCGTTGTGGTTTAATGTGTTTTATTTGTGACAAAGATCTGAGTGAGGATACAGTGAAAGTGGCCAAGGAAAAAGGAATATAAACATTTCATGAGGCCGGTAAGAAAAGAAATGATGGGAAAATAGCTGTTTTTAAAGGTAAAAATCAGTTAGCGTACATGCAAGCTGTCAGAAAAGCTACATCAAAGAAAAAATGATATCTGTTCACCTGAAGAAAATTGCTAAACCAATAACTTCTTTCTTACAATTGCTTACAACTGTTAATGAATTTTCTTTCAAAACACATTGTTTTGTGTACGGAACACGTATTCCAGAAGATTACTTAAGGTTACAACAACGACTACCTCCTGATATACGTAATGTGGTGCATCAGGTAACTAAAATAGAGATGAAAGTACAGTTATGAAGGAAGTTCAACTATGTGGAGAAGATTTTTATGCAGCGATTATCAACAGAATTCAGCCAATAACAGATATGGTGGCTGCTGATTGTCAGTACCATGATAACTGTTTAAAAAAACTGTACATTAGTAGGCTCAAGGTTGATGTGAAAAAAAAGGTTGGTCCTTATTCTAAAGAAATTGAGAGTGCTATGGAGAAGACCAGTTAATAGCTCAGATAGAGGATGACTACATCCCTGAAAACAAACTGCAACAAACCATTTACTGGAGATATGAGGATGATGTAATTATATCAAAGATTAAACAGAAGACGATAGTATCTTTCAAACATACTGGCCATAAGATTTTGACAGATGCGTGGTACACCGAAAAACGCTCATCAGAGCGGGAAGAACGTCTTCGATCAATTGAGACAGCGACTGATATAATTCTTGAAAAGATATGATCTGTAGTGTATGTCGTGGATGAGTATCCCCCCACCCAGATTCTTTCTTGCACGAAAATGAAAGCCTTATTCCCGAGGTTCTTAAAGTTTTTTTTGAAAGGCTGATACTGAAGAAGAAGCGTGGGGACAGTGATAAATGTAAAAAAAAGTTTTAGCCATTTCACACAGTGTTATTAGTGCTACGAGACGTAGTTCATTCGTCTCACCCTTACAAATTGGATTATCAGCTTTTTTATTTATAAGTATGGGTCACGAAAACTGACTGATATTGTGTCAGCCTTGGGATTTTGCACCTCTTATTCTGAAGCTGTTCGTCTGCAAGTGTCAACAATCATAAAACAATCCTTACAAATAGATTCGACAGCTTTCCATCAATTCATTCATGACAACGCGGATTTTAACACTCGTACACTGGATGGGTATAATACCTTCTATGCAACAGGGGGTATGGATTTGATAACCCCAAGAAATGCCATTGCCCCGGAGCAGAGAATTGCGCGAATGAAGAAAATACTACCAGCTCAACTAGTTGGCGAGATGGGCGTTGTGTCCTTTAAAAAATTTTGAGAAAGCAGGTTCTCCTGGCTTGAAGGATATCCAGATTGAGGATTTCAAGAAGTTATTTGTTTCACCCGATACTATCATACCCTCTTTGGCGGACCTGATTTGGCTTTACGGCAAGTGGGAAGATGTGCCCGGCATTCCAGGATTGAGTGGTGTTATAGAGCAAACCGCAAGCGGTCTCCCTTCTAACACAACCTTTGTTGCTTGCCTGTCATTTTTCAATGCTCCACCGAGTCATTACAACACAATTTATACTGCTTTAGTCACTTCCATAGACCAGTGGAAATCTATGAATCAGCAAGCAACTGAACACTTTCAACCAGCCTCTGTACCTAAAGGCGAGATTTATAGTAGCTTGTCTGCAACGAGATCCAGATGTTGCTGTTATCATTAGAATAGGTGGCTACCACCTACTAATGTCTTTCTGGAAGACGATAGGGTATACAATGGCTGGTAGTAGGTTGAAGCGCATATTTTAGCTCATGCTACCCTGGCGATAATTATCTTGCAGTCAATGGATATGACCCCAGACCTTCTAGAAAAGCTTACAGAGATTCTAAATGATGCAGATAGATCTGTGATTTTGCCAGCACACGAGCAGGAGTGTGTATAAGAATTGAGAGTCAAGTTTTCTGCTCAGCTCCAAACCTTGGCTAATCGTGGTGCTACATCAAAGCTTTGGGTTCAGTACTTTGAAATGGTTACGCTTGTTAAGCTATTTACAGAAACTAAAAGAACAGCCAGCGGGAACCTTTACCTTCAAATTGTATACAAGATGCTCTCGTACGTCTACGCCAGTGGACATTTCTTATATGCCAAACGCTGTCATCTGTACGTACAAGACATGCACAGCTTGAAAGACAAAATGAACGCTAAGGAATATGAAAAGTTCACTGGTGGCGGGTTCACTGTTCAAAGGACAAGCAAATTCTGGAGCGGAACATGGACAGATATAACCATAGAAGAGTGTCTCATGAGGACAATGAAAATTGCTGGGGGCTGGCCCATGGCCGTGGGGTCAGCGAAAGTATCCTCTGTAGGTGGACAAAAGGAATGACTTCCCTCTAAAATATTTGCGAAGAAATGGAGATGTATAGGGTAGCATCCACCTGTTTGGAACAACACGTGGAGATGATAGAAGCAAAGATTAAAAGAGATAGCAGTAATTCAAAAAAGCTGATGGAGTGGTTTATGCAACACTATCCTTTTCCTAATGTCCCAGAAATTTTGTCTCTTAGTACTGGTGTTGTAGGAGACAGCAGCATCAACCGTCACATGTCCAAGGAGATTGGTCTCCTCGTAATTGATAGAATTGTGAGTGGTGATTTTCAAAATGTTAAATTGTACAGGAAAGACAGAGTTTTGTCACTTACTACGATGAACAATGCAATCGAAATACATGATGAAACTATCCCCATCAATCCAACGACTATTTTTCAAAGAATGACGATTGCTAAACAATCCGATGAAGAACTTGAAGAGTTTCTGAAATACGAATTGTGTCCGTATCCATTGCTTCTTTTCGACGACTGTGGTATGCGAAAAGGAACCAAGTCTGCTTTATACAAGGCACTTACACCAACTGAACGGGCAAATTTCCAAGGGTGTGTGTATGTTATAAATAGATCATATTTGCTGCATAGTGGTGTGGAGCAGGGGTCTATTCAAGGTCCAAAACATTACTTACACATACATTGTAGAGACTTTTATCTGCTTTTTCAAAGTATAGGATGATGTTTACAGTGAAACGCTTCCTTTTCGTGTTATAAACAGAAAGTCTCTAAAAAAATGTTTTTGCTACTTTCTCAAAATTACTTTTAGACTATCTTTTTACTAAATTTTAAAAATATGCAGAACCACTACCGCAAACGTGGTCATTTGATAAAGCCATGGAACCATATTATGGCAGACATCATATGAAACAATTGATAAGAGGGAAGCCCATACGATTTGGCTTCACGTTCTGGTGCCTAAACAAGCCCAATGGCTACTGTGCACGTTTGAAATTATATCAGAGTCGCGAAGAAAGAGATAGTACGATGACTCTGGGAAGTTCTGCTATCAAAAGTATGGTGTTAGGTTTTGTACCAGAAAATAGTCACATATTTTTAGATAACTATTTCAATTCATTGCCTTTATTGACTGAAATGAAGAGTAATAATTTAAACATAATAGGTACTATCCGATAGAATAGAAAATGCGCCTCTGAGAAATCTAAAAAAGCAACACCGAGGTAGTATACATGCTCTCAGAGATGAGAAAAGTTACAATAAGGATTTATCGGTGGTACGATAACAACCAAGTAACTTTGGGCACGACTCGTACTGATTCACTTGCGAATACAAGGACGAAATGTTTTCGTTACAGCTCCTCTTCAAAAAGAAAAATTGTTGTACCGCAGCCTTTATTTTATTTTATATTATTATATACAAGGTGTGACAATAAAGTTCGGTAAGCACCGTTGTATTTTTGATGCCGAAAGGTTTTTCATATTTCCGAAAGCGACAACACATGGCTTAACTCCTGCCCGAACATGTCCTAACCTGTCTGGTCGCTGCATGAACGCGTCTGTCGATGACAGCCTGTTAATGCGGGTGATGAAAGGTTCGCGCGTAATTGTCGAAAAATGGAGCAAAGAGCAAATATAAAGTTTTGTTTTAAATTAGGGAAAACAATAACAGAAACTCATTTAATGCTAAAGGAAGTTTACGGGCATGAAGCAGTAACCTTGAAATGTGTATCGGAATGGTTTAAACGTTTTCGTGAGGGACGGGACTCGATAGATGATGCGCCTAGGAGTGGAAGACCGTCGACGTCGAGAAATGACGATTCTGTGAAAGCAGTCCGAGAACTGGTAACAAAGGACCGTCGAATGACTGTGCGATTGTTGGCCGAAGAAGTGGGAATTAACCGTGAAACAGTCCGTCTCATCTTGAAAAACGACTTGCAGAAGCGAAAGATCTGTTCTCGATTTGTTCCCCATTTTCTCACAGACGAACAAAAACTCCAAAGATTTGACGCATGCGGCGACTTCATCAGCACGTGTGATAACGACCCAACATTCTTGGATTCAATTGTGACCGGTGATGAGTCGTGGTGTTTCGAGTACGACCCTGAAACAAAACGGCAAAGCATGGAATGGCGGAGTCCCAGTTCCCCAAGACACACCAAATCTCGACTCCAGAAGTCAAAGACGAAAACCATGCTGTTTGCCTTCTTTGACCGACATGGGATTATCCATAAGGAGTTTCTACCTCAGGGTCAAACGGTCAACAAAGAATTTTATTTGCAGGTTCTGCAACGTCTGCTGGCGCGAATTCGACGAGTGCGTCCCCAACTTGCACAAGGAAGAGGCTGGTTCCTTTTGCATGATAATGCACCATCCCACACGGCATGCATAGTGAAGAAGTTTTTGGCCGACAAAGGAGTTCCTGAGATCAGTCACCCCCCGTATTCACCGGATTTGGCTCCGGCTGACTTTTTCTTGTTTCCCCGCCTGAAGTCGTCGCTGAAAGGGAAGAGATTTTCCGGAATTGAAGAGATCAAAGAAAACGTTACGTCGGAGTTGAAGGCCATTCCAATGGAGGACTTCTCACGCAGTTTCCAACAACTGTACGAGCGTTGCCAGAAGTGCGTTGTATCTGGGGGGGATTACTTCGAAGGACAGTAAAATATTTTTCATCTACTATTTGTGTAAGTACCTTTTTTTAAATCACTTACCGAACTTTATTGTCACACCTTGTATGTTGATCTCTCTTTAGCGTTGTTAATGGACTTATTATAAATATTTACGGCAACGGAATGATTTTTATTATTTTTTAAATTTTTGATACGAGTTGGCATATACAGAATATGCAGTTTGTAAGTAAGCCTTTTGTTCCTTTCACGGCATATCAAAACATCGTGTAACCAATATAGCAGTCAATCTAAGAAATAACAACCACACTCCAAAGAGAGATGGTCGAGGAAGGCACTCGAATCGATCCAACAAAATTGGTAAAGAAATAATTGCCCAAATTGACGAACATATTAGATGTTTTCCTAGACGGCGTTCTCATTATAGTAGGCACGATAACCAAAAAAAAAGTACTACTTGTATTCGGAGCTAAATATTATAAAAATATACCTGTTGTACCTTGAAGAATATGAGCCTGACCAGTACGCACTTTACGAAAATGGAAAACGTGTACATCCAAAAATGTCATGCGATTTTTACAACAGGCATTTTAATTTAAGCCATAAGTTTTGGTCAGCCTAGTTCTGATACTTACCAGACATACGATAAGTTGCGCAACAATACAACTGTTGCTAATGCTTAGCTTTTGTGGAGAAGAAGCATTGGTCTGAGCATGTCGCTGAAAGATTTCAAGGCATCTATTGCACAACGACTTTGCAAAGAGGGAAAAAGAACTGCATACAAAAGAGGGAGGCTCAGCCTAGAATTGCAGCAACAAATAGCGAAGAAAGCAAAATGTTGTCGAGCTGCAATTTTGCCCACTTCAGATGTACGGCTTGACAGTGAAGGACATTTTCCTCATTATTTAGATGTACGAGTACGTCAAAGATGTAAATTACTCAATTGTAAAGGTTTTTCATTTATTCTGTATAATTGGCGAGAAAACGCAGAAACTATTTGCACAGAAAACAAATTCTTTTATGCATGTGCTGCCAAAAAAAGTGAAAATAATCCTTGTTATCGTGATTTCAGAGAATCCAGTACAGCAAAGGAACAACAAATGGTGATGGTGAATCTAGCGTGTTTGCAAGAATTTTACAAAACGTATCTTACAACCGTTCGTGCAAAAATTAGAATGTGACAATCATGTTATCAGGGCATTCATAAGATTTCGACGAAAACAAATTTCAATGTTGAATTTCCTCGAATTTTAAAATTACGGATCAATTACATATGTGAAGTGATTCTTTAAGAAAAAAATTTAAGAAACGAAGAAAAATCACTATTTTGCAAACCTGTGCTGCTTTTACCTGGGTATACTCAGCTTGTTATTTTGAATCGAGTATAAATAATATATTTACTACCCCTATGTTGTAAATCACACAAAACACCATCAAAACAAACTCCTTGAGAAAAACCAAGGATACCATCAAATGGACCATATTTTTCAAAAGCTTCTTCAACCAATCGAACACTCTCTTCAAAACCAATTGCAGGTCCACCTTTCCTAATCCCACGGAATGTTCTATCACCTCTAGTAAACCACCAACCGTACCGTTCTATAAATAAGAATTACGCAATACAAATGTAAATTTTTGCCAACTAGTCCAGGGAATTGAGACATATTTGCTTGCAAAAGGTTATGTAGTTCTAATTTTTGGATATATTGTGTATATAGGTAGATAGTTACGCTTCATCAAAGTTACCAATTTTTCGTAAAAATGAACACTTTTTTGTGATTTTTGATTTTGTTAAAAACAGTTTTATTACTATTTAATTTATTGTTATTATTATTAATAATTTCTTCAAAACTATAAGTCGTATCAACATGTTAGTAAAGATCAAAATGAAGGTAATTTTTTGTACTATTCAAGCGAATTTATACAATAAAAACAAAAATGAAAAAGTCGACTTATATCTTCACAGGACACACAGAATTTAAAATTTAATCCGCTTGCAAAATTAGTTTGAAAATGTGGGTCATTCCAGGTGCTTGTAAGCGCAAAATCCAAGCCTTGTGTATAGGATGTAGCGACGACGATGCAAGGGATGATCCACATGTTAGCAGCTCTACACTGGAGGCTGTACGTGCTACTTCTGCAAAGGACAAATTTAAAGAATCAGATCGTCCTTCTTCAAGCGGAACTTGACTTAGCTGTCCGTCGTAGGGATTTTCTGAGCGCCGACGGAAACGAGCAGCGTCAGAAGAAGAAACTACGCGATGAAATTGATTACTGCAAGAAAGAACTACGGAAGAAAGAGCAGCACATGCGTGACTCCAAAACATACAGGCTTTCAGTAAAATCAAAGATTGAACTTGTTTGCCGTGACAGCCCCAGTGTAGCTAATCTTCCCATGGCGCACTCTGTCTCAGGCCTCCCACGCCTAGAGGAGCAACAACCGGAATTGCTGAAGACTATCGTCAATTTAGCAATGTTTGGTGCTTCTGAGATCGTGCGCAGTTGCCGAACACTCACGGATCTTCATGACAAACTAAAGGAGCACGGCTGCAAATAAACAAGCTCCTCTACTGATGCATGTCGAATACCGCGTATCATTGCCTGATCATGATTGGGGAATTGCTTCGAAGCAGAAATTGATCCCCAGTGTATACGCTAGGTGCATCATAAAAGCCAATGATATGGGCTGCGCTGAAGCGGTGACGTACTCAGGGCCAACATACGTGACTGTTAGAAGCGCGAAACATTCTTCATCGACAGGTTCATCGCACGCCATGGACTTCAATAGGCTTGCTATACTGGATACTGTTAAGGAAATTATGCGGAATAAAGAAGGACGCCTGAAACCAGTTATCTTGGTTTCATCTGATGGGAGACCCGACGAAAACCCGAGATATGTGAAGGTTATTTCGCATACAGTACATCACTTCGTCGAACGTGATCTAGATGCAATATTCATCTTTACTAATGCGCCCGGGAGAAGCGTGTTCAACCGTGTCGAGACGAGAATGGCACCTTTGAGTCGAGAATTGTCTGGCCCCATACTTCCTCATAGTTCTTATGGAACCCATCTAGATGAACAAGGAAGAACAACAAATTCTGATTTTGAGAAAAAGAACTTTCAGAAAGCTGGAGAAGTGCTTGTTGAAGTATGGAATTCGATGGTTATCGACCACTATGAAGTTGTGGCAGAGTACGTGCAGCCTGATGACACAACGGAAAGATTAATTCCACACCTGCCATCGCCGCAACGGTATAGCGAGCATGTTTGAGAGAGCCAGTATTTACTTCAGGCACAGTAGTATGTTATTTAACTATTTATTTTAATTTCTTCATTATGTCTTTCTAATGCGAGTTCATTGTACAAATGATATACAATAATTACAATTAAAATAACTTCATATCATCTATTAGGTGGTGAAGTGTGACGACCGTGCTTGCTGTGGAAACATGCGGAGTTCTCTTCGACTTGTTCTTCCCGAACGCTTCCTGCCACCTCCGTATCCGATTCTCCAGTCGTCCTGTGGCTTATATATTCCAAAACCTGAAGACCATGACGGCAAGACGTTTGCTTCATTTCTTTTGCAGCGGTCTCTTGGCATAACTCCTACACATGAAGGTTTTGAAAAAATGCCTTATGATCTTTATTGTCCTAGCCTGAAGGATGAACGTCACCAGCTTGTGGGAAGAACATGCAAGCAGTGTGTACTGTATCTTTGCACGAAGAAAAATGCTCAGACACACAGGTGGTCTCTTTACTATCGAAAGGAACAAAGCAAGGAACTGAGCGATGATAGTGCAGTGCCTAATATTCGTCCTATACGCATCGTTACCCGGCGTTCGCTTGCTAAATCTAGAGAGGTTTTATGCGATGTCGATCTTCAAAATAAAATACCTACAGTTGAGCTTCAAGATGCTTCTCCATTTGTCAGTATCGAAAATAGTCAAGTAAATTCATAGTCCGAGGACACTGCTTTTTAAATTAATATCTGCTGTTTTTTATTGTATTTTTCATTAAAAAATATTCGGAAAATATTTGTTTTCTTAACAAAAAAAATACACGTGATGTTAGAGAGGTGGGGGGTGGGGTAGCTTAGAACCTCACCAGGTATTACCAGGAGGGGGGTGTAGAAAAGAGGCTTAAAAACCTCACGTGATTAATGGACGACCCCTAATATTTACACAAAATATAACTACCCCAACTATGTACCAATATACAAAATAGTCATAATGTAAAATATTCAGTCTTCACATCAAGCACCCACGATTAATCTAATCTCGACGTTTTCGCTCTCAGCTTCTTTTCGTTTGCTTCCTTGTTTAGCTTTACTCAAAAACTGATCAAGACCGAATGGATCCTCTTCTTTCTCAAGTTGAACGGGTCCTGAACGACCTTAACAGTTATAGTACAATTAGAATTTTCCGTTAAATTTATTGACTTCTTCCCTGGTAAATACTTTTGACTGAGATAGCCAATTGGGAGAGATAGCCAACAGGCAAAATTTAATTAAAACGTTGTTCGCTGCGTGCCCTCTCCAGCGATAAGTGTTTATGTATGAACACGTCTAGTGCGTTTTGGTCTGCCTCAAGGTAAAATTAAAGCAGTCAGAGAATAAAAACATTATCGTCTCGTTATAAAATTTTACAATGTTGTGAATGTATGTTTGGAAATTTACTGCTGCTTTCTACAAATTAAATGAGTACAATGTTTATTAAGGAATCCTAACCTCTACAAACACATAAAAACATGCGGTGGGTTTTGTTTGTCACATTCGCCATCTTTCCCTGGAATTTGGGATAGATAGGTACCAAATGGTAAAGATAGATGGCCACTTATTCTTTTGTTTCTTTACAGTTTGACTCCATTTTCAATTCAATTGAAGAAAAATGCCAACGGCGTACAAAAGGCAGAACTCAAATCGTGGAAATTATACTGAAGAAAATCTGAGGCTAGCAATTGAAACTGTCAAAAACGGTTCTTCTGTAAACGGCGCCTCAAAAAATTATAGCATTCCTAAAAAAACTTCTCAAACGAAAATAAAGAATAATGTATCCACAATTGGTAATATGGGACCGAACAGCATGTTGGGGAGGCCAATGAAAATAAATTAGTGCTACGTATTAAAAAGACACAAAAATACGGTTTTCCAATGAGATATCAGATGTTTGAAAGCTAGCCTATAATTTCGTTGAAAGTCGACAAATTAATCATAAGTTCAATAAAGAAAAAGGCATTGCCGGTTCCGATTGGTTTAAGTCTTTTTTCAGAAGACATCCCGACTTGTCTATTCGAAAAGCTGAGGGTGTATCCCAAGGGGTCCATGTTAGCTACGAGAACAGCATAAAAACACTAGGGGTCGTCGGGTCGTCGGTTCACTGTTGATGACAAGAGTTTTGCCTTAAGCTTGCTAAAACAGAGCCCAAAACTATACAAGGTTTTAAGACGAACGTTTGCATTGCTCTCGAGAAGAACACTGGTTAATGTGCTGATTAAAATACCTTTCCCAGCTGGCATAAATGATGTCATTCTAGAGAGTTTAAAGGTGGCAGTTCAACATATGGATCCGCTTGACCGTTACTGTTGCCTTTAGTTTGATGAGATGTCGGTAGATACTGGGCTTACACATACATGACTAAGGGTGATTTCATAGAAGGGTTTGAAAATACAGCAGGACAGCGCACAAAGGAATTTGCTGCATATGCTATGACATTTATGGTACGTGGTTTTCGAAAGAATTCGAAGCAGCCCATTGGTTATTTTTGCACAAGGAATGAGTGATGCTGACCTCCAAACAAACATTTTATGTATTATAAGGGGTTTGCATAATATAGTCTTGCATGTTGTTGCAACGGTCTGTGACCAACATGCAACCAACGTTAAAGCAATTGACAATTTAAAACATAAAACTGCAAGAGATTGCATAACAGCCAGCAGCGAAAACAGAATGTTTGACTTTTCTGTTGATGGAGAGGTGGTCATTCCATTATTTGACTTACTTTATCTCTTAAAAGGTGTGCATAACAATTTACTGACGAATAATGTTCGATTCACGTGGCGTGGTAAATGTCAAATTACTTCTTGGGAAGACATTACAAAATTATATGAGCTAAATGTCGGTGATACCGACACTAAAATGTTAAATAAACTGACCGACTTACATATACACCAAGACCGAATCAAGAAAATTCAGGTGAAATTGCTGCGCAGGTGTTTCTACACCGTGTAACATCTACTATGAGAGGCATACTTAAGTTTGGTAAGTGATATTAATCTGTAGTCTGTTACCATTATGATAGATATACACTACAATACATCACGTTCTTGTTTTAGGTGCAGGACAATTATCCCCAAAGGCTGAAGGCACTGCAGATTTTCTGTTGTTCATAGACAAATTATCTGACAGCGGTAATGGGTCTAGTGTGCAACCTCAGCATGGAAGATAACTGCGCTGTGCTATTAAAGACAATTCTGCACGTAGTGCATTTTGGAATGAAGCTATAAAAGCCCTTGAAAACATAAATTGCCTACGCAAAGATGGAAAAGAATTTGTACCATCACCCATTAAAAACTGGATTACAACAATCCGTAGCTTTCAATGCATATGGAGAAAGCTGAAGAAAACCAACCAGGATCCCCCGGAAAATTTTTTTGAATGCATTCGAAGCTATGGCATTTGCAATCCCACTTTACTGTTCTGTTCCTGTAATTTAAGGTTAGAGTCGATTTCACGGCTGTTTACATTTACTTCATTTTTTTTTTTTGGTTTGAGGTAATTGTAAACATGTTTTATGGGGTAAATGCAAACATTGACTTGTGTACGAAAAGGTAGTAAACGAGGCTTTTTTTACATTATATTATAACTAAAACATGCCAACAACATATGTACGAAAAATATCGGGGCCAAACTATACCCAAAAAAATGTTCTTCGTGCGGTGAATGATATGGAGAATAGAAACTGCACATACCGAGAAGCAGAAAACCATTATGGAGTGCCAATAGTTGTCATTTACAACAGAATAAGGGTGGAAAAACACATATAGAGAAAATGGGTGCTGGGCGTCCACCACTGTTAGAATCCGATACAGAAAAACTAATTACAAATTGCTTAATTGCCAGGTCACAAATCGGATCGATAAAGGGGAGTTGAAAAATTTAGTGGCTGAGTATGTTAAAAGCAACAACTTAAAAACTCCATTTAAGAATGGTAACCTTGAAGAGGACTGGTACCAAGCATTTATGAAGCGTAATCCCAGTATTTCTCTCCAGGACATTTACAGAAAGCGCGAAAACTGCTCGGGATTCATTTATCATGTATGATTTCTATGAGAAACTGAACAGTGTTTATAAGGATTCTGACATAGATGCAGAGAAGGCAAGCTTTGTTTTCAACTGTGACGAAAGTGGTTTTTCTAATGACCCCCGTAAGTTAAGAGTTATTGGGGAGAAGGAAAAGCCTGTTTGTCGAGTTTCGGGGGGGTTCTGGGAGGGAATTTACAACTGTTTTACTTGGTATCTGTGCAGATGGTCATTTTTGGCTTGCACTTATTGTTTTCAAAACAGCAGCTGTACAAGCTTGGTGGACAACTACCAAAGGATATTCTGGATGGAAGAACCTGTTTCTTTCATGGTTACAAGATTCGTATGTCCCCCATATTAAAAGGATTCGAGAACCTAAGAGTCTACATAATCAAACTACTCTCTTAATATACGATGGGCATTTAAGCCACATAAGTATTCGAATAATTCGAAAAGCTATTAAAAATAACACAAAACTTGTGCGGCTACCAAGTCACTTAACTAATAACACATGGGCTGAAAAGTCCCAGGCCTAACAAAGAAAACACGGGTTTTTTTTGTTCAAAATTAGCTTTATTCATCAACGTAATTTCCATCAAGAACAACGCGATCATTCCAGCGCCGCTCTAACATTTCGATACCACTTTTGTAGAACGATTTATCTTTTGCCTCAAAATAGGACTCAGCTTCACCGATAACCTCTTCATTCGAGCGACATTTCTTACCGGCAAGCATTTTTTTTAGGTCTGCGAACAGCCAGTAGTCGCTGGGAGCCAAATCTGGCGAATACGGTGGATGTGGGAGCAATTCGAAGTTTAATTCATGTAGTTTTGCCATTGTTTTGATTGACTCGTGACACGGTGCGTTGTCTTGATGAAACAAAATTTTTTTCTTTGCCATATGCGGTCGTTTCTTTGCAATTTCGGCCTTCAAACGCTCCAATAACGCTATATAATATTCACTGTTGATGGTATTTCCCTTCTCAAGATAGTCGATGAATATTACACCACGCACATCTCAAAATACCGAGGCCATAACCTTTCCAGCCGATTGTTGTGCTTTCGGTCGCTTTGGACGAGGTTCACCAGTTGCTGTCCACTCAGATGACGATCGTTTTGATTCCGGAGTGAAGTGATTGATCCATGTTTCATCCATTGTCACATATCGACGCAAAAATTCCGGTTTGTTACGTTTAAACATGGCCAAACACTGCTCAGAAACATCAACACGATCTTGTTTTTGGTGAACAGTGAGCAAACGCGGCACCCACTTTGAGCAGAGCTTTCTCGTAGTCAAATGCTCATGCAATATAAAGCCAACACGTTCTTTTGATATCTTTACGATGTCAGCTAACTCACGCAACTTCACTTTTCGATCATTCAAAACGATTTTGCGGATTTTTTTTTATGTTTTCTGGTGTTACCGCCTCATTTGGACGTCCACTGCGTTCTGCATCATCGTTTGAAGTCAGCAAACCAACGTTTTATTGTTGTTTCTGATGGAGCGGAGTCCCCATAACACTTTTCAAGCCATTGCTTCGCTTGAACGGTATTTTTTCCCATCAAGAAGCAGTGTAAAATTAAAACACGAAATTGTTTTTGATCCATTGTTTTGAAAATAACAAAAGTAGCGTCACTCTTAGCACAATAACTCACAAAATAATGAATAGAATATCATGAGATTTTAACAGCTGTCTTTTGAAGGTTAGTACTAACTGAAAAAGCGGTGAATGCAATAGAACTAGCGCTATCTATTTGTTAGGCCTGGGACTTTTCAGCCCACGTGTTAGAATCCAACCTCTGGACATATGTGTTTTTGGTCCAGTCAAGGTATAATGGGATAAACAGCTGGTAGAGCATGGAAGAAAACAAATGGGACAAGGGTCTGGTCGCCTAACAAAAGATATTTTTGGTGTTCGTCTTGGTCAAGTTCTCAAAGAGGCTTTCTATAAAAACCGTTCAAAGTGGATTCTTGTCAACAGGTGTAATTATTTCCTCTCGATTCGTCAAAGTTTGCAAGAGAGTTGTTTGATCCGTATGACCTTCAAAAATATAAAGCTCGAGTACGAGCAAAAGCTGTACTTTCTGACCCTCCATCTGCTTCAAGGTCCATCTTTTCAGAACTGCCTAATAATGTGCTTCCACATATTTTAGAGAAAGCACAAAAACCCCACAAAAACAAATGATTGTGTCAACATCTCTAAAGAAATCACCTCAATTAGATGCAATCGCTTTGGATTTGTCTCTAAGAATGAATCAAATATCGCCCTCAAAAGATAATAAACAACAATTAATACCGTGGAGTATTGTTGACAAAAAAAAAACAAAATGGAAATAAAAACAAATTCTGTTGCTACAAATAAAACAATTGCTCCTCATCTAAAACAAGCTTAGGTGAAGTTCTTACCACAACAGAGGTGTTACAAAAAAACTAAAAGAAGCAGAAGACCAAAAGACACAAAGACATATGGTAAAAAGATTAAAGCGTTTTCAGCATACAATTTGGTAACACATTCACAATACTTTAAAACTGTCAACAAGAAAAAAAAAAGGTTAAGTACATCGACTTACTGGAAAACAAAATTAAAAAGAAAACAGATATCTTTGAAGTTGTATAGACTGCTAAGTAACTCGAATGGACAAAGATTATAAATTCTGACGAAGCATGGTTTTATATAGACTGTACTGGACAAAGACGTATACAGTGTGCCCAAGATAAGGATGCATAGCATGGGGATCTTGGAAACGGTAAGAGATACAGCATCGGTTAAATAGGATGAAAGTTGGCTATTTATAGGACTTTTTTGTTGGCGTTTGCAAAATCTAGATATCAGATAGTTTCAGAGATATTGCTTGATTTTCGTTATTTTTTCTTTCCTTCATTTGAAGAGATATCGGAAAACTAAAACCACTTTTCCATTGCCACTTTTTGTTCTCTATTAAAATATGCTAACAAGATTCCTGTACAACGTTTCGGTTTCCAGTAACCATCATCAACCTCATTTTTTTTAAATAGGCGGAAAAAGAATTGAAAATTGTTTTGAATAGCTCTTGTTGTCACGATTCTAATGATGTAAACATGATAGGGTTATTTTACATTTTAAAACCATTTCTTCGATTGGATGCAAAACGCGCATATCCTCAAGGAGACCGTCACCACGATTCCGCACCTTCACATGTATCTTCTGTTACCACTAAGTTCATGGAGCAACACATGAAATTTATTTCAAACGATGTGTTTCCAATGGACTATTATTTATAGGGCTACATGAAGAGACAATTATGGAAGAAAAAAGTTAACGACGTAGAAGAGCTAAAATAAGCCATTAAAGCAGTGTGGAAAAATCTTGTTCAAGACCTTATCAATCATGTGTTAGCAGCATGGCCAAGAAGGGTTTACAGTATCTATAAGAATAAGGGATCTTATATTGAATAAAACTTATAATGTACATTGAGTATTAAATAAATAATCATTTTTTCAAAGTGGCCCTTTATTTCATGTATCAACCTCTGTACTGAGAAGAGACATAAATGGTTTAATATTATAAACGTTCCTTATAAATTAGGTAGATCCTACTTGCGCGAGGACCATTTTAACGCAAATTGTTTTTACGCTGATTGTAAAAAACCCTACTTAGGAATGCGTTACCTGTACCCAATAAAGAAAAACTAAAAACACAAATTATAAGTGCTATACGTATCAAACCTGGTTCAGGCTCCACATATGATAATTTTATTTCTGATTCTCCCACACATGAAAATAATGTAACTTTCTATACATGTACACCTAAGAAAATAAAAAGTGGTGAAGTATCTGAAAACACTTCAAAACGATTAAAATGGCAAAGTGGCATATTAGAAGCTGTAGGAGAAACGAGAGCAACAAACTTAACCCCGAAAAAAAAAAGAAACTGTATAAAGTCGCCATAACAGCGAAATAATATTTGTAAATTAAAAAGAGCTCTATTTATTTCAAAAAGTGAAGTTAAAAAAGCTGATTAAAGGGTTCCTAATAAATACTTGGACTAGATTACAGTCCAGTGTTCTAGTAATCGGTGACGTAAATTAATATAGTAGACAGGTTAAGTTGTCTTGTTTAATTCAGTTGTCTGTTTTCTGTTGCCAAGTGCAGTTATTAAAAATGAATAAGCAGAAACGCGACTTGTGTAGTGAACGTGTTGTTAATTTCTTAGAAAATTGTGCTTTAGATGATACAAAAGTAGCTTGGAAACACTTTAAAGAAGGTATGTCAAAAAGTATTTTCTACAATACAATTAAGAGATACCGAACTACAGGTTAAGCTACAAACAAATCACCACCGGGGCGTATTCAAGTTATAATGACTCGAAAAGTCTCAAGTGTTGAAAATGAGTACAGAAAGGACCCACGCGTTTCTGAGTCTGTAGTAGCAAGAAAACTCGGTTAGGTTCCATCAACTGTTGGTCATATTAAAAGAAAAAAACTGGGAATGAAATCACATATAATTCACGGAACCAAAATATACAGAGGAGATGAGAATTGCGGAAAGTTGGCAGAAAAATTGTGCAAAGAATCTAACCTCATTGTAATCATGGACGACAAAACCTATGTTCCAATTGATCCACATGATGTAGGCGGGCAAGGTTTCTACACCATGAATCAAGAAAATGAAGTTCCAGTTTCGTACAAAATTAAAACTAAAGCCAAGTTCTCTTAGAGGTACCTAATTTAACAGGCCAAAAGTGTCGTATGAATAGATTATCACCATTTATACAAAAAAACTATGAAAAAATGTTTTGTTGTGGATGGACATGGCATCGTGTCATTACTCGTCAAGGGTAACAGAATGCCTGCACAGTAATGGCATAAACGTTGTAGAAAAGTCCGATAATACACCAGACTGAGCTTTTCTGGGTTCTATGTAAAAACATGAATATGCAAAAAGATCCAAACCGGCACCAAATATGAAGCAATTCAGAGCAATAAGGAAGAAAATCAGTTCGAAAATGGCTCTCGAATCTGGTCCTGCTCTGATGGACAATTTCCAAAGTTGCTAGAAAGGGTGTATACAGTACTGTATTTTTAAAATAAAAACTTGTTTTCATAAAAAGTCGTTGTTTATTTTTTATCCAAGAAAAACCTCAGTCCAAGTATTTCTTCGGAACCCTTTATCTGTCGAATATTTAATTAGTTGGCGAGTTGGAAACAAAGGGTATTTGGTTGCGATTTATTAAAAGTATAATAAGCAATGCTGCAAAGAAAAAGCCTTTTTAGTCTGTACGAGACAAGATGTTCTCTTTGGCTCTACATAAGAGAGGGCCAAAGTGCTATAGACTGCTAAAATATTTCCTTCCTCTGCCTTGAAAAGCAACCCTAAACAGACTTTTAAAAAACTTAGAATTTCAATCAAGAAACATTAATGAAAAATTACTTCATAAGTTAAAATTAAAATTTGATAAATTTTAGTCATTTAGATAAGAATTGCATTTTAAGACTTGATGAGATTGCATTGTTCCAGCAATGTATATACAGTCCTGCAGAAGATAAAGTAGTAGGAATGTAGACTTTGGAAAAAATTTCGGCAAGAGAAACGAATTAGCAAACCATGCTCTTTTATTTATGTATCTGGAAGCAACCGGTCACGTATTATTTTGTAAAAGACTGTATGAAGACTACTGATTTAAAATATTTACTTAGAGAGGTAATAATTGCGTTACAAGATACTGGGGCAATGTATTAGCCACCGTTTGCATCCACGGCTCTACAAATCGGTCTGCAATCAAGCAACTTTCATCAAAAGCATCCGGCATAAAACCTGCACCTTATTTTTTTGTTAATAATAAAAAAACCGTAACCCTATTCGATTCACTACACCTTTTAAAATCGACTAGAAATGCGTTTTTGAAATACAACATTCAATTAGATGATAATCAGCATGCAAAATCTGATTATCTAAAAAGAGCTTTCATTATCAGTAAATCCAGACGTTTTCAAACTATGAAAAACTCCAGAGAATATATCTTAATGTTTCTAGCTGTAACAGATCAAAAATGAAAGTGTCAGTTCCAGCAAGAACACTTAGTCATACGGTTGCAGCCGCTTTGGAGAGCATGATTGGCAGTTGTCCTGGCCCGCTCTGCAAAATAGCGTTCTCCATTCCCAGTTGTGAATATGGAAGAATTGGGATTTTTTGATATCCAAGAAGCTGCTGATAGCACCCTAAACACAAAGAATCTTCCCATAAGTAAAGATGTTCAACTGAAGATCGACTGTAGGAATCCTGGGAAAGTACTTGAAAACAAACCTTTAATGAACTCGACGAGTGGAAAGAAGTCAGCATTCTGAAAAAGGGTAAAACAACATCCGACCTGCAAGAAATCACATTAAAAGCTTTGCCGCATCAAAGTAAAACTGGCGAGAATAAGAAGAAATCCCTCACGTCGATGATTCCTAATCTGCAAAAAAGGAGCATCAAGATTTTTACAAAATAATTTTACATATTAAGTGATCCATGTGCCCAAATACCTATACTACCTTAGGCACATACACCCTATTCAAAACCTATGGTGATGGTACTTGGCTCCTTTCCAAGCTAATAATATAATTTTCTTTTTTTTGCAGAATCTACAAGTTATGTTAACTTCAATCTATTTTATTGTTAGCCAAGATATATTAAGCTTGTGTAATATCAAATTCAGTTTGTTACAAACGTTTGCTATACAAATAAACCTATTACATCTCTAAACTTATTATTCTGGCACTTTAGTCCAAAATGAACAGCCCAAACACTTAGTAGTAGTGTAGTAAGTGTTTTAATATTCTGAGAAGAAACTTTTAAATTACCTGAATTTATGGATGCAAAACCAACTGCAATGCTTTGCCAAATCGTGAATAAAATTTGAGATTTAATTAACTCCAGGACTTAAAATTTATTAAGCGGTTGATTCCTTTTATTACGAAGTACCATTCTGTAGATACGGTTCTGTTTTGGCCTGACCTTACGACATCCCACTATGAAAATGTTGAATTTGTTTCCAAGAAAAAGAATCCCCTAATTTGCCACAAGCTAGGGCTATCGAACAATTCTGGGCCATGCAAGCAGAGGTACTCGCAGCATAATAAAATGCCAAAATCTCTCGTCGGCTTCCGACGCATCTGGAAACAAATTTCATCTGAAATTTCTGAAGAACATGTACGATCTCGTATGGTACAAAGTTCTAAAATGCTTACTAAAATATCTAAGCATAGAGCTAAATGTTAAATAATGTAATAATTTTGAATCTTAGTTTATGTTAAAGAGTTGGAAAAAAGCCTATACCGTTCCTATCTTCAAATCTGGAGATAAAGAATTAGTTGAGAATTACAAACCAGTGTCCATCTTATCGACTCTGCCAAATCTTTTTGAGAAGATTGTTTATGAAATTGTTTAAAACCCAACAAAAAATCATATTTCTACCCAACAGCATGGGTTCTTGCCAGGTAGATCAATGGCAACTAACCTAGTAAGCTATTTAGATTATTTGATTAAGGCTCTTGATCAAAGTGTACAGGTTGATTCTGTATAAACAGACTTTAGCAAAGCGTTCGGTAAAATCGATCCTAACATTCTTATGCACAAGCTGGATATTATGGGACTGCCCTCTCATTTACTGCGATGGGTAAAGTCATACATTTCAAACAGATCGCAAGCTGTTAGAATCAACGGATATTGTTCCGATTTTGCCGTGATTACGTCAGGAGTACCGCAGGGCTCCCATCCCGGTCCTCGGTTTTTTATAATTTACATCAACGATATAGTCAGCTGTTTTAAAAATAGTAAGTTTCTTTTATACGCCGACGATATAAAAACATTCCAGGAAATTTATTACAAGACGACCTAAAGAGTCTGTATGATTACTGCCATAATAACAAGCTGTTTTTAAACTTCCAAAAATGCTATACAATATCTTTTACAAGAAACTATTCCGTATTTACATTCCCGTATCACCTCTCTAATCAGCAATTACAATCAGTTTGTCCCATTAAAGATTTAGGAGTTATTTAAGATAACAAACTTTTTCTAAACACATTACTTACATCACAAGGAAATCATCTAAAAACTTAGGTTCTTTGATTAGAATTTGCAAACCATTTACGAGTATTTGTGATATCAGAAGCCTTTATTTTGCTTACGTGCGTAGCATAATTAATTGGGCCAGCGCTGTTTGGAACCCACCATACAATACTTATATTAATATGCGAGAATCGATACAGAAAAGGTTTGTAAGTTATCTTAAGAAAAAGTTTCATATGCCATCCATCAGTTACAATCACTCGTGTACTGAGTTTGAGCTGTTGTCATTAGCCAATTCTAGAGAAATATCGGACTTACTTTTTCTTTACAAGTTGAACACTGGTATATTGGATTGTACACAGATTTTAGAATTAATTAACATTAACGTTCCTATCCGTTCGACTAGAGACGATTATCTCTTCGTACCTTCTTTCTCGAGAACTAACTCTTTTCAAAATTCGCCACTTGTTCGTATGGTTCGAAGCTATAATCACAGATGTAACTCCCTAGATCCCTTCTCAGTTTCACTGTGGTAAAACAAAACTACTCATTATTGATCCAGGGAAAAAAGTTAATAGCACATACTATATCGCCATTCCTAATGGTGTTTTGTCTTCCACCATGATTCCGTACCTTGGCACGTTTCGAAAGTCACCACGGAGTTTACAAATGGCAAATTAAAATTTATTTTCCGAGAAAAATGGATGCCTAAATCACCTGATGCTGGACTATTTTGTGTGGGGTTACATGAAACAGCAACTTTGGAGAACCAAAACGAAGGATGTGGCAGTCTTAAAACGTGTCTGAAAAGACATGCCCCAGGAATTAATAAGGGGTGGTTAATGGCGGAAACGCTGTTTAAAAATCTAAAGAAACACAGGTTGCCAAATAAAAAAAAGTGTAAACTAGTTTTGTAAATAAGTGTATTATTAAACTTCAAAAGTGTTCAAAACATAAAATATTATATAATTTAACGTTTGATGAAATGGCTATAAGGAAACATCGAATGGAATGGACAGATTTTTTTGGTTTTGTTGACATGGGAGAAAATATAGATGGCGACAATTTGCCACTTGTAAAACAGCATCGACATCTTTATTAAGAGCCATAAATGATAAACTGGAAATTACCTGTAGGTTATTTTCTAATCGATAGTGTAACAGGGGAGAAAGAAGCAATTTAGTTTTAAATTGCCTTAGAAAATGTTATGATGCAGGTATTAAAGTTACCTCGATTGTTGTTAAACTTGGTCAAAACACATTGGCAGCTAAAAAAATATTAGTAGATAGTGATGGGAAATTGATTAGGAAGGAACTTATTGAAAAATTACACAGGCTGCACGAATGTGAAAGATTTCACATTGCTAATAAGTTAACAAAGAGGCATATTGATTTTAAGCAGCAAATTATGAAAGTTAAATTAGCAACGCAGCTTTTTAGTAATTCTGTGGTTCTTACATTATTCCTTTGCAATGAATTAAAAATTGATGGTTTTGTAGATATAGAAGGAACTGTAAAGTTCATTAGAATAATTAATAATATACTTGATATATTTAATTCTAAACATATAAATCAATTATCGTAAAACGGGACTATTTTGATCTTACAGGGGTTTCTGTGCACCGAATTGGAAAACGAATCACAGGTCTCTAGCTAGGAAATCATAAACTGATAGGCGATAACTACGATGCTATCCGCTAGATGGGGCATACACTGTTGATAATGTAGTGTGCGTCATAACCAAGTAACGCATGTAGAAAAAAAAACTGCCATTGGTAACCGGCATTTGTATTTCAAAAATATTCTGTTACAGAAAAGTTGTCTACATTTTATAAAAATATTAACGGTGCAAAGGTATGTAGGAACTTTTCCTGTGAAGAATTTTATGCTTAATTTAGAACTGCTTTTAGATTTTTGCTGAATTGAATGATTTTTTAAGTTTTTGATAAAATACCGACATGTAACATAATTTGGTCGGTTTGGAGGATTCTTTGCGCCTGGAACAAAGTAGTTCCAGATATTTGTTTTTAAAGTCCTACATTGAAATTTCAATATATTATAGATGGTGCGCACTTATGAAAGAAAACTGGGAGCACTTCGTTACCGCGATTATACGTCCGAAAAGTTATAGGAATGCCTCGAAGCAATTAGACGAGGTGAAATATCCCATCGAAAGGCTGCAGTTCATTTCAATGAAGCACACAAGGTCACCTGGAAAACCGCTGATTTTCTCTAAAGAGGAGGAAGAAGCTTTCGTATTATATATTTCTGCTATGAGTTAATTCGGGTTTTCATTAACTGCACAACATCTGCGTCGATCATTCTTACAGGAGTGGTCGTTTGATATCCTGTTTTGAAAAGAACATGCCAGGTAAAGATTGGATAAGTTCGTTTTCACGGCGTCATTTGCAGCTAATATTGAAACAAACAGGGCTGCTACTGACAAAATTACTTTGCGCAAATACATCAACAATTTAGATGAGACAAACCTAACCAAAGAAAATATGTAACTTTAGCAAAAAAACAGCACTTCTTTAATGATTTGTAGAAGTGCTGCAGGCGAGGTGCTTCCACCTTACGTTGTATATAAATCGTCCCTGCTATGGACAACATGAACAGAAGGAAAACCAACAAAATGTAGATATCATCACACTACGTCCGGGTGGTTTGATTCCGTCATTTACAATGATTGGTTTGAAACGCTGCTTTTACCAAGACTAAAGAAGCTGTCCGGAAGGAAAGTAATATTTTTGCAGATAATCTGTCCACATATCTAAACGTTGGCATTTTTAAACGCTACCGTGAAGAAAATATCTACTTTGTGTGTCTACCACCGAATAGTACGCACTTTACCCAGCCACTGGTTGCAGCCTTTTTTCATCCAATGAAAGTGGCATGGAGAAAACCGGTTACTGATTGGAAAGGTACTCCAAAAGGCTTAAAAAGCAATCTGCTACCAAAACAAGAATTTCCATTGCTGGTAAATACTGAAAATCTTGGAACCTCATTAAAAAAAATTAGACAGTGGGTTTAGGAAATATGGAATACAACCCTGTGATATCGAACCTTTACTCCAACGCACTCCTGGAAGAGAAACTCACCAGGAAGCTGTAAATGCCGCCTTCCTTGATATTCTGGAAGCTAACAGCTAACACAAACAGTACTAGGAACCACCAACAGAGAAGGAAAAAACTCAACGTACCTGCGGGTAAAAGTGTAGCACACCAAGAAATATTTCTTGAAGCTCAAACATCTAAACCGTCTCCAAACAAGAAAGATGTGACGAAGAAGAATCAGGCGAAGAAAGCGACGAAGATAATGATTTGATTTTACAAGATTTTTCTGACGATGACTTCGACACCTTCAAAAGGAAAAAACTTAAAGAATTGAGAGAATAACAACAAGAACTGGAACAGGAGGTTGCTGCACAAACTTTTAACCTCATAGTTAGAGAAGTTGGTGCCTACGTCGTTTGTATGTACGAGAGTGAACTGTATACGGGTGTCATATTAAGCTTCAAAGGAGCGAACATTACTGCAATGACCAAGTCTTTGAAATCCTGGAAGTGGCCTTCAAGAAAGGATGAAGTATTTTGTGAATAGAAGGATGTGCTTGGCAGCATTAATCCTTCAAAAGCTATTAATAAGAAAGGGCTCTTCAAAATACCTGAGCTAGAAAATTTATAATAAAATTTTGTTTTTTATCTTGTTTAACATGTTATAAGTTTCTAATATTAACATTTATGTTCCATTAAATCATACTTTCAATTCCTCATGCTATAACTGCAACTGCAAGGCCTCCTTACAGGTTGGTATTGGTGTTTTTCTTTCCAGAAATTACGGATCAAAAGACCTTATAAATGTACTTTATGCAATGGGATCTTGCAGTAATTATGAAGAAGTGAGATTATTTGAGCTGTCTTGCCTGAGCCACCCGTTAAGCACAGTTCTGGCTGAATCGTTTTCACAGTTCATCTTTGATAAGGCAGATGTGAATGTTGACACTTTAGATGAGTCGAACACTTTGCATGCGATGAGAGGAATTCAGTATGTGACTCCTTCAGCCACTGCTTATTCAGATCAAAAAATTGAAAGGCTAAATTAAAGAATTCCGACAACTAAAATCCCATCATGCCATTCCATGAGGTGATTCAGGTCCTAAATATACATATCTCATATGCTGTCACAGTTGTACCAAGTGACTTTGCATGGTTACTTGTAAAATGGGAAGGATTGAGTGTTGCATTCGACATTGTGTCAATGCTTACTCAAAACCACGTATTTTGTATTTGCCCTTCATCAGTGCTCCACCAAGCAGGTATGAGTCCATTCATACAGCACTACTAACTGCAAATGAGAAATGTAATTCTTTAAATCAAAAATGTTGTATTGTAACATTTGATCAACCTTCATACATCAAAGGTCGAGAAATGGCTGCTTCAAATTCTGAGCTAAGCTTGGTTGTGGTGAGGCTTGGTGGTTTCCAGCTAATTATGTCTTACTTGGGTGCCATTGGTTATGTCATGAACGGTAGCGGCTTACAAGATGTGCTCAACGTCATTACGTATATGCAACTGGGTCTACTGACAAAATGTTGTCAGGGCATGCTTATTCAAGGGCTCATATATTTAATAAAAATTCTCTCCCGTATGATTATAACTAAAGAAGAACATGCAGCAATTGCGAAGGTTCTTGCAACATTTGAGACCACTTACGAATCAGAACCAACTATCACAAGTTTGATGGAAAAGTTCACACAAAGATTGCGTGATCTTGAGCAAAATAAACCCATATCTAAACTGGGTTCAGTACCATCGTATGGTTACCATAATGAAGCAATTTATACATGCAGAAAGAAGTGGCATATGGGATTTGCACCCGAAATACATACAAATGATGCTCCCCTACTTTCATTTCAGTGGTCATTTTTTATACACCAAATCGTGCCACCTTTATTTGCAAGATATGATTGATATGAAAGACAGATTTGATCCAATAAATACAACAAGTTTGTCAGTGAAGGATTTTTCACAATTAGACGCTGTGATAAATTTTGGTGCGTTCTGTGGTCAGATATGACCATAGAGCAAACCCTCATGAGATCCATGAAAACTACGGGAGGGTTCGTCCAAGGGCGAGGGATTTCCGACAGTACAATGGCCAAGTTAATTCTCACTATGCCTATTCCTGTAGAGGTTGCCCAAAAAACGGGAGTTTTGTAATTTATCATTTGCCTCAACTGAACAGCATGTGGATGTTTGAGATTGACGAATGTTCAAAAACTGGTGGACTGGTTCTTATCCCAAGACGCGTTACCAAATTATGAACATTTCATGTCAATATCAAGTGGTATTGTAGCATATGAAAGTATAAATTGCCAGAATGCTCATGAAATCGGAATTGATTGTTTGTCAGAAATTGTTGGTAATAACTTAACCGATGTTAAATTTAAACGGATAAACCGAGGAATGTCTATTCGTGGTTCCAATTCCAAGGTAAAAGTTCATGATGATTTTATTCCTGTAAATCCTGATACAATTTTCAAAAGAATCTCCCTCCTGAAAAAAACTGATGCAGAGTGGCAAAAATATTATTAATTTGAGTTGACTCCTTTTCCATTGTCACCGTTTGATGAAAGAAGACTACGTAAGACCCGCAAGTCAGTATTTTATGATTTATTCTCTACTACGACTGATGTACATTTCAATGTCATGTGACTGACGATGGATTTCTGTTGCATCGGGTGGTGTGGCAGACAAACGATTAATCTTCCTCTATCCCACAAAAATATGTTGAATACGCCAAAAGGCATTTCAATGAAGGAACCACAACAGCTTTTGATGGTTACCCTGAAGATATTGCAGCAAAAAGTACAAAATCAGCAGAACGTATCAGACGAACAAAGAAACACATCGTTGGTCTTGTTATGTTTGATGAGTCGATGTCATTCACTATGTCCCAAGAGTAATTTCGATCAAATGATAAGAACAAGCAACGGCTTATAAGTATGTTATGTGTGGACTGAATACAAATATTTTTTACTATTAGTTGATTCTTATAGCAAATGGCCAGTGAATTTTCAATTATCTACAATTAATGCAAAACTTACAGTAGAAAAAGTAGGTGAAACTTTTGCGAGGTTCGGAATTCCAAAAACAATAGTCACTGACAAGTGCAGTCAATTTACTTCCAAATAAATGAAAACATTTTGTGACAAAAATGGTATTAAGCAATTATTTGCCCCAACGTATCATTCGAATAGTAATGGAGCTTCTGAAAATACAGTAAAATCTTTCAAAACAGGTTTAAACAAACCTTTAAACGACCCTAGTCACAAGAATTTGCCTTTAGAAACTTTATTATCAAGATATTTATTTTGACATAGAAACTCAATTTGCAACACAACGGGATGCTCCAGGTCGTTTATTATTTGAAGTAGTATCGGATCATTTCGGTAGAGTTGGATAGGAATAAGTTGCGTGAACGAGATTTAAAGGGTATAGAGAAAATGCAGTTAATAATATTTTATGGTAGACCCTGGTGCTTACAACACAAACTCCCCATTCCTTTGTGTTTTATGTTATCATTAATGAAAACAATAAGAAGAAAACTGTAGCACGGGACTTTCAAAACTTTGCACAGAGACAACTCAATTTAGAAGTGAATAATGATAACACAGAAGAAGCTTCAGGTTAAATCGAAAAAACCCTAAGGACTTCAGAAATAGACAGTAATGTAAATCAATTGATACAAACTACAGGCGTTAGTTTCTTAAAACACAAAAATATTCCAGATGCTTCAAATAAATCACCTACAACAGCTACATAATAATGACGTAAAGAATTTTAGTGTAATTCCTGATCTGTCAAAAACGATAGCGCAGTTGGTTGGGGAAAACGGCCCTTCCAACGCGAGATTATAGCTAGAACAACTTGAGAGTACAGCGCTTTTACATCACTAGTCTGATGCATTCACCTATCAAACTGCACAAAATGATACTGCGGGATATTGATTTAAAAGTAGGTGTGCCAAGTTAATTGACTGGAATTCCTTTAAGGAGGCATCTAGGAAAACATTCATTTTTGAAAGAAGCAAAACAGAATGTTGGCAACTACCAAGAGAATGTGAATGTATACTTCCATGAGAAAATTGCTTTATGTGAAGAACTTAATGTAAACGTCAATCAAATTAAAGAACAGGTTATTATTGGGCTCTACTGAAAGCATTTAAGCAACTTTATTATGCCTAAAGGTCACAACGAAAAGGGTGATTTGTATTAAGATATTGTTAATTAGGAAAGAATTTCAAATACAGGAAAAGGAAGGATCAATATGAAATTGCAGCGCAGACAAACCAGCGACCATTATTGGACTGACAAGTTACATCCGCAATATACTTCAACTGCAATCAAACAGGGTATATCTTGGGAGAGTGCACGAGACCAGCACATCGTAAAGGTTCTTGTTACACCTGTGGTTCAACGGGTCACCTTCAAGAAAAATTAAGAGGTTTGTTAGCTAGAGAGGCTAAAAAGGAATCACAACGAAACAGCCTTTTTTCTTTTATGAAAATGTTAGTCAGGGGAAACTACAATGAATAATGAGGAGTTTAGGGAATCGGATATTATCACTCCAGTTAGTGCTCGGATTAGGTCAAGGCTGGTCCATTTGTGGAATAGGCTAGGTTTATTGAAACCTAAAAAGGATGAACAAACAGTAATAATAATCGATTGTGAATCTTGGTTGATAGCGCTCGAAGATATGTTAAAAGAATGTCAGGAAAAAATCGAAAATCAGAAAAGGTTTGAGGAAATACATGTCAGTGCTAATTCTACCTTGTTAGATCGTTCGGTAGTACGAGGAATTCAGTTTTCAGGACAGCGTAGTAAGGAAAGCGTTGTCTTTTTTTGGAAAAAATAAATGATTTGTATGAGGCACATAGAATATCTAAAGATGACTTGCTTTTATCTGTTCTTCATTTGTTTATTGGTACTGGTCTGATGTGGTACCGTGGTATAAAAAGTGAAGTTACTGGGATGAAATAGTTAGATGTTTGAAGCGAGACTTCCTACCTGCAGATTATCAATATGACCATCTGAATGAAATTAGGAATCGAACACGGGTCCTTAAGAATGGCCCTTGGGAATCTTCTCCGTCGTTTAGGTAAATCTACTTCTGAAAGAGAAATAATATATCAAATTTTGAGAAACTTAAATCCTTTCTTTTCCGATCGTGTTGGTCTTTAGGAGATTACAAGTTTGGCCCATCTAAAAAAATTGCGTCGTAGTATCGCCCTCCTCCATAGAAACAAACTGGTATATTACAACCTGACTTAGATTGTCTCGCATTAGATGATTTGGAAACTGATTCTTCAATTCGGGAAGTGGCAGTTTGTGAAACATCTTCGCCGAACTCTAGTAGGAAGTGTTTTAATTGTGGTGGCAATGGACATCTAAGTCATCACTTCAATTCATTACTATGGTTGTGGTAACAAAAGATTTTTATCGGACCAAATGTCCTTTATGTTAATGAAAGCTCGAAGACTGGTGTGGACCTAACAGTGACTCCAAACCCATGCGGTACTGGTACGACACCAAAACAAAAAAGTCGTCAATCAAATTCCAATACCAATCAGAACCGATCGTCGATAAAAACAGAACAAACAGTAAACAATTTTGCTCGATCTCGTGAGGAATGGAATTCATGGCTATTGCATGTAAATTCTTTTATGTGAGTCTTTACCTCCCCTTTGTACATTAGTTCTATTTGATAATCGTTTGTATTTGACAATACCTGTTTATGATCATTCTTTAGTTTGTCTTCTGAACAGTGGTGCATCGCATACAGCCATTGGATCCAATGCTTAGTCGTTCCTTCGTTGACACACTCTATTATATTAGGAATGGACTTTGGTTCTATTTTCGAAATTAGTTTAGATCTATTTACTAAGGTATATAGGTATATTTCTGATAAAGCTTCGGATATTGTTACATCTATCCAGTCTCAGTACGTTTCTGCTGGGACTGTTACATTTAGTACAATATTGTTACGTTGTTACGATAAAGCAAATAGAGTGGACATTTGTTACAAAATTAGAATCTCAGCATCAAAGATCAAAATAGCAATAACTAAATAATAATCAGTAAGGAATAAATCAAAAATTCAGAACAAACTCTGAAACTTTTAAAACTCAGATGTTGGCATTGGATGTAGAATATTATTACTCTTCAGTCATTGCGCTTGCGCATCGATCCGACCAAATGTTGGTCAGTTGATGCTTATATTGGCTAAGTGGCTAGCGATAACCGTCACGTTGAGAGCTGTAACCGTCAACGGTCACCAAGGCCATTGTCACTATGATACCTGTAGACAGAATTATTGAACAATGGCTAGCTTTGATATGGATTTTTATTTCATTAGCATTTGAAGATTTAATATCTGCACAAAATATTTTTAGTGCTTTAAAAAATCCTGTGTGTAAATTATGTTTGCTTTTTGTCATATGTGTTAGATCTAGTAAATACGTTAAACATTGAATTCCAATCAGAGTAACCCAAATTACATATATAAAGATCATATAAAAAGTCTCCGCCGTTTTTTGCCATCAGATGGTGTTCATGGCCATATATCGGGTACCACTAATCCAATCGTGTCAAACTAACAAGCATTTGACAGGTGACATTTCAGGCTACATTTATTGTGAAGACAGTTTTGTAGTGCGTCATACAAGTAAATAGTTACAGTGGTTTGAAAATTAGTGAAATTTCCGAAGAAATCCACCATGTGATGCTTTTTTACTATAAAAAAGGTAAAAACGCAGCACAGACGTGCAGAAAAGTTTGTGCAGTTTACGGTGAGGATGCTGTAAGTGAGCGCAGAACCCGTGAATGGTTTGTTCGATTTCGTTCCGGAAATTTTGATGTCAAAGATGCACCACGCCTGGCCGACCAGTCACTAAAAAAGCCGATGAAATTTTGCAAATGATCGAGTTAGAAAGGCATGCAAGTTGTCAGGAGATAGCCGACGCACTAAATATCAATCATATGACAGTCTGGAATCATTTGATAAAGGCTGGATACACAAAGAAGTTCGATGTTTGGGTGCCGCATGAATTGTCGTAAAAAAATTTAATCGACCGAATTACCATCTGCCAAACGCTGCTAGAACGTAACGAAATCGACCCATTTTTGGAGCAAGTCATTACTGGCGATGAAAAATGGGTTAAATACGAGAATGTGCAACGCAAGCGAGCATGGACATTGCCCGGTTAATCATCGCAAACGACCGCGAAGCCAGGATTGACGGCCAACAAGGTGATGCTAAGTGTATGGTGGGATTGGAAGGGAATTGTTCATTATGAATTCCTGGAACCTGACCAAACGATCAATTCGGCCCTCTACTGTGAACAATTAACCAGATTGGCGCAAGCGATTCAAAATAAGCGGCCCGAATTGGCCAATAGACGTGGTGTTGTCTTCCATCATGACAACGCCAGGCCACACACATCTTTGATGACTCGCCAAAAATTGACTGAGCTTGGTTGGGAAGTTTTGTTGCATCCACATTATAGCTCTGACTTCGCACCGTCTGACTACCATTTGTTTTTGTCTCTACAAAACTCTCTTGCTGGAAAAAAATTGGCCGACAAAAGAGCTGCCGAAAACCACCTGGCTCAGTTTTTCGCCGCTAAACCACAGAAGTTCTACACCGATGGAATAATGGCTCTACCCGAAAAATGGCAAAAGGTCATAGATAATAATGGCGCATATGTACTTAATTCAAATTGATTCTGAATAAAAAAAAAATTCATTCAAAAATGTAGCAAAAAACGGCGAAGACTTTTTATATGACCATTGTTACCAACACACACAGGTGAAAAATGGAACGAAGCTGGCATAAAAATGGAACTCAACAAATAGATATTATAATTTTGCCATTTTGCTTCACAAAGGAGTAAGGTTGATCCCTGCCTATGCACATGTCATTATGTGACATATGGCCACCGCCCTCTTAGTCTAAAGTTTGATTTGCTCGGCGAAGGATATATTTTCACTGCTTTAAAGTAAAACTAAAAAAATAACAATCTAATTTCACTAAATGCGAAACTTGAACAGAAATAACATTTTTTAGGATCGAATAGTGAAGAGGTTTCTATCAATAGAAGAACTCTAGTGGATTATTACTATGAATGTAGCTCAAAAATACATACTGATACACTCAATTACTTACATGAAAGGTTGAAACAAGATTTAAACTGTGAAGATTTGTCAAATGATGCCAAAAGCATCATTAGTAAAATAATTAACAACTGAAAAATTGAAAAATATGGAAATTTTGAATGCTGTTTGAAATATAACAAAGATTCGTTTGATACATTCATCTCTTTTTCCGTAAAGTGTGATTATCCAAAAAAAAACGCGGTGGATCGGGTGGCCGGCCTTCAAAGAACTTTTAAGAATGCGCTGAGCGTACTAAACGCAAAAGAGCTGGGGTTATGTGGAAACAAATAACTCCTTGTGAACTAGCTTTTGCTGTCCAGATGAAATATCGAGCACGTGGCGAAATAGAGAAATCTAAAGTCATCAAAGAAGTGGCTGTGACTGGTACTTCAAAAACTATTTCAGAAACACATGCCACTCTTTCTTCTGACAAAACTCGATCTTTGGTCACCGAAGGTCAGCTTACAAAATTTCAATACAATACGCTAAGGAACTCAACATTGGAAGTGAGTTGCAATCTTTATCTGAATTATGAGTCTGCAATAAAAGCTAAGAAAAAATGTTACCCTATAGGAATTTTCTGTACGGAAACTTGTGCGGAAGTGTGCACAAAACTTGATGGATCATACAGTTTATGGGCTGTTACTCTCATTGAGTGATGTATTAGAGTTCCTCACTGAAAATCGAAAACAAACTATGTTTAATATCCAAATGAAGATGTGACGGATCTGGTTGCCACTCCCAATATAAACAGAATCCTCTAACGAATATATACTAATAACTTCAACAGTCGCTATTCGTCTTATAATATACAGAATCTGATAAGACAGTTCTCGTTTGACAAAATCTTCGACCATCTTCATCGAGATATTGTCGTCCTCCAAGACTTCAGGTGGGTCACGAAACAGCTGATCTTTTAAGGTTAGAAGCGGTTTATATGCGAAAACAAATAGAAAATCTCGTGCCAACTTCGACTGAAAAATGGTCTGTAAAACACGATTTGCAAATGACAATGATGGATGGAAAAATGACAAACGCAATAAATGAGACCAGCTCAGCTACTATATTATCTTTGCGGTGTCATTTCAAAGGATTTTAACAGAATAAAATTTTGTATTGATAAGCCAATACAGACAGAAGACTTAGACTATGGTATCAGCTCACTTCACGCTTGGATACGATTTACTGAATGTATCTTGAATTTGTCATATAAGTTAAAGATGGCAAGCAAGAAGTACTGGAGAAAAAGAAATAATAGGTGCTGAAAAAGAACGAATCCAAAATAAATTTTGGGTAAAACCTGGATTACACGTAGACAAGCCAAGATGAGGAGGTATGCCAACAGACGGAAATACAGCTTGCGCGTTCTTTCAGCATGCTGAAGACGTTTCAGAAATAACTAGGGTCCAAGTAGAAATCATAAAACGATTTCACACCACACTGACTGTTTTATCGTGAGGATATAAGACTAATACACAAAAATTCAGGAACTTTTGTCTTAGAAATGCATCGAGTTTTGTTGTCAATTACCCTTAGTTCAAAATGACTACTATCCTCCATAAGATTTTAATCCATGGGTCCCTCGTTATCCACAATATGGGGATTGCGATAGGCCTTCTAGGGGAAGATGCTCACGAAAGCAGAAATAAAGATGTGTGGAAATACACACATCATCGGCTATTGGTGTCTTCAGACCCATACATCACAGGACTAAGAAAGTTGACACCTACAACAACAATTTCTTTGTCACCTCTAGAAATAAGTTTACTCGATGATAATGTCCAATAAATCTTCTCAATTTAAATAAGAGTTTGAATTGACAAAATAAATAGTTTCATACATTTTTATATAAAATACATCCTCATATTGTTTTTTAATGATATCTCTTTCAAAAAGACATTTAAATCTCCAAACTTTAATCCAATATTGTTTTGTTTGTCGTATGCAACATAAATATGTAAGAAATAGGTTTATGCCAACTTTTCTCGATTTTTCACCAGTGTGCAACAGTATCAAGTTTATACAGAACAATTTTGAGAAACTTTATTAAAGATAAGTATTTCCAAAAAAAGAAATTAGAAAATGTTAGATTTATCCTAGAGAGTTGTTTGAGTAATTTCAAAGTAAGGTGCATAGACTTTTATATTGAAATCCGGAATGGAGAGAATTACCTTACATTGGTGAATTAAAAAATCCTTTGGGTTTAACTTTAGAAAAGTTTTAGAATATTGTATTTAAAAACAGAAGGGAAGAGGTATCTAGGACATAGGAATTAAGTACGAAAATGCAGAAAACTTGAAGAATATAATCATATGTGCAGATAAGTGCAACCAGAATATACCTGAAAGTGATAAGACAGAAACTTTTTCATGAATTTTATAAGCTGCCTAGCTATGACCTCCAGTCAGGTTTTTTATCCTCTTGTATTAAAGAAGACGTTGTTGCCAGACGAAACCAGCAGACTGGAAATCATAAAACTTTTAGTATCAAAATTACCCCTTTTAAATAAACGGATATGCAAAGCATTTTTTTTAACTTTCGATATTACCGTTATATAGACGTTTCACTGCAGTATGTGAAAAACTAGCAGTTTAGACATTTGCGAAACTGATAAAAGAGGAAAAGCTTCAAGTGTAAATAAAATCAATCAAAACACACGTACTCGTAATGCGATAATTCAGCATATACGAATGTTTCCAAAATATAAAAGCCATTACTCTAGAAAGGGAATATAAAAGATATCTATCTCCAGACTTAAATATGGCAAAACTCTTTAAGTTATGTAAAGAATAGTGTGAAGGAAACAACAACGTAACAGTCAAATTATCATACTAACGTCATGTCTTTAACACAAAATTTCACCTAAGGTTTCATCGGCCTTACACACACATGCACAACGTGCGATGCTCTACATAACGTCATGAAACACTCACCAACCGAAGAAAGAGTTGCATCAAGTAAGGTGAAATTAGAGCACCGCCAAAGATAAGCGGAAAAAGCTATCGATGTCAATACTTACACTCCACAGTTGGATACGAAAGTAATATATTTTGACCTGCAGCAAACATTGTCAACTCCATTACTGACGACATGAAAAACATTTTCTGATGCAGCTCTGGGCATAATTTAGTAACTAGTGCAGCTGACATTGGGATGGAACAGTCGCTGGCAGAGGTTCTCAAGAGATGAGGTCTTGTTTAGTACGTTACATTAAATCGCTGCCTTCAAATGTTAACAAAATACGACTCGTGTGGGAGTCGAAACAAAAATAAGTATATCTGAAAGTTGTTTATGTTTTTAGTAAGAGGAAATAAAAGAAAGAATCCTCAAGTGTTCATCCCGGATCGTTGGAGAGATGTTACTAAAAAAATCTTCAAAGAACTTTCAAGTTCATAATATGACTACACAAGAATTTTATTCATTTCATCAAAATGGTAAGATTCCAAAAAAGATGTAGAGGGAAGAGACACGAGATTTGGGGAAACAGTTTATTTTAAATTCTTCAAATCAGAAACTTTTTCATTTGAGTATAAGCCAAGTCATGAGTTTCTATTTTCGAAGTAAAACCCCAGTGCTTTATTGCCTGGTCGACCACCCCTGTCCATAGCTTACACATCCTTACACAGCTTGCTGGTGTCACAAGAAAAATTAAATTTGAAAAACAGCAGAACTTAAAATGCTTACTTGAATTCTTACCACCAATTTATCACCCTTAGGTGCAGAAGCCGACATGTCCACACGGCGTTTAAATTTCAACACTGACATGCGCGTGCCACCAAATCAGAGTCAGCCCTGTTCAATGAACTGTAAGTAGGTGAACACAACTAAAAGATTGTAGATTGGAAGTTAGGTGAACAGACCGTTTTTTATTATTATGGTATTCGCTCACGTGAAGATGTCTTTCTAATACTAAGTGTCAGATTATACAGGGTGTTTGGTTTACCGCCGTATATTCGAAAAGGGGTGGTAGAAATCATGATTTGGAACTTATCTAACCTAATACGAGGGCTGTTTGACGGAAGCGTGACATTCCGCTAGATGGCGCTGATATCGGTAAATCGAAAACATTAGCATATACGTCAGTCTTTTAGAGGCTTAACCTCCAAATTTCATGTCAATCTGTGAAATAGTATACATTTGACAGTTATATAAATCAATTAAGTTTGTGCTATTTTGTAAATATGGAAAAACGTGAATTTCGTGTTTTAATTAAACATTATTTTTTACGTGGAAAAACAGTGAAAGAAACTGAGGAGAAATTACGGAAATATTACGGTGAATCTGCTCCATCGCATGGAATGGTTTCCAAGTGGTTTAATTCATTTAAAACTGGCCGTATGAGCACTGACGATGGTGAACGCCCCGGACCCTTACAAACGGTCACTACTAAGGAAATCGTTGACAAAATCCATAATATGGTAATGGCTGATCGACGTTTGAAAGTGCGCGAGATAGTTGATGCTGTTGGCATCTCAATCGAACGGGTGCATAATATTTTACACGAACATTTGTATATTAAAAAGGTATCGGCAAGATGGGTGCCGCGATTACTCACAGTGGACCAAATGAGAATTCGTGTTCAACTTTCAAATCAATGTTTGGTCATGTTACAACGTAATCCAGTTGAGTTTTTTCGCCGATATGTGACTGTTGACGAAACCTGGATACACCACCACACCCCTGAGACAAAGGAACAGTCGAAACAATGGATTTCACCAGACGAACGTGCACCAAAGAAGACTAAAATTGGTCACTCGGCTAATAAGGTCATGGCGACTATTTTTTGGGATTCTAAAGGTATAATCCATATTCACTATTTGGAAAGGGGTAAAACAATAACTGGCCAATATTATGCTGATTTATTGACCCGTTTTGATGTTATCTTAAAGAAAAAACGCCCACATTTGGCACGTAAGGAAGTGCTCTTTCATCACGACAACGCCCCATCTCATTCATCCGCAATTGCGACCGCTAAATTGGTACAATTACGCTACGAATTGCTTCCCCATCCACCATACTCACCGGATCTGGCTTCAAGCGACTTTTTTTTATTTCCGAATTTGAAAAAATCTCTCGCAGGAAAAAAATTCGCATCAAATGAAGAGGTTATTGCTGCAACGGAGGCCTATTTTGACGAGTTGCCAAAAGAACATTTCTCAGACGGCTTGAAGAAATTGAAAAGTCGTTGGACTAAGTGTGTAGCACTTGAAGGGAACTATGTTGAAAAATAATAAAAAAAATCTAGGCTAAACTTGTTTTTTATTGAAATGTCACACTTCCGTCAAACAGCCCTCGTATACTATTCTACAAAGTGTCACGGTTTTTGAGATATTGTCGTTTTTCATAATCTCACCGAGTTTAACCTATTTCCCCATTTAAATGTGAACACCACAATATTGGAGACTTTTAATTTGAAGGTAATTTTATAATTTTTCATAGCTGCTCTATCAATTTTAGTCATTTTCACTCACTACTACAAATGATTAAACAAATTAGACCCCAAGAAAGTTAAAAAAAATATTACTCTAAAATTTAACTTTTACTTCATAAAGCTATAAATGAGAAAAATCCAATGCGTAATTATGTTCAAACATTTTTAAAAACATCCTTGCTCTTTACGCTTTAAAATGACATATCACACTTTTAACCACCTGCAGATTCTTAAGACTAACAGGCAACTTGAATACAAAGGAACCGTTTGGCCGCACAAAAGCAAACACTTGATAACAGTTATTAGTTATAGCTTTGCCTTCATACCCATTGATGGTGTTGATTTTTGCATTTTAAGTTCTTAAGTTATGAAAAAAAATATTTCGAACCGAGGTTGTTATATTTTCCGTCAAGACATCCTATTCCTTCATGCCATGTTACAAAATGGTCGCATTCGTAAGACTCAACAGTTGCAGAACGGTTACCGATTTGTCTTACGAATGCAGCGCTACTTCATCGGTACGTTAGGAGCAATCGGCCATATTTTGTAGCAATTTTAAAGAACGCTACATTCGCGAGAACTGTCGAGTTTAGTGGCGGAAACAGCTAAAATTAGTTGTTTTTGTTTGCCGAATAGGTTATGTTATCGGTTTTATTTTTGTTGTGACTTTTGTATAACTGCCTTAGGTTAGTTGTCATAGTGTAATTAGGACATGGATATACACGCTATTACCATTGAGGCGATTCCTCAAGCGGATCTTATAAATCCAGTAATTGGACAGGTAGTCATCGATTTGGCAGAGCCATTACATATTACCAATAACGATGTAAGGGAAAGGAACAGGTTACAGAGTGCAAGGATCAATTTTCAATTTAAATTTGGTGCTTTTAGTTGATATTTTAAGTTATAGATATTGGTAGAAGAAGAGAAAAAGATGACGGAAAGCGCTATCAAATTTATGTGAAAACACTTTTACGTATTTTTTGTGTTATCAATAATTTGAAATTTTAAAATAAACCGGGAAACTCTAGCTATTATGAAGAAACCATTCCGCTGTATATGGAAGATCTTTTATCATACATTTCAGAATGTCTAGAAACGTTTTGAGGAATAAAAGTGCATGCAATAGCAAAAATAGTATGCTACAGTATCTTTGCATATATTGGTTAACCTCATTGGAAATAATGGAATAGCTCGTCAAAGAAGAATTCCTCTAGAAAAAGAAGTAATGTTCACCATTTGGGTGTTAGCAAAGCTTGAATCCTTTCGGGCTGCGGGAGATCGATTTGGTTTTGCTCCAAGTACTGTTCATGAAGTTTTGAGCGGAATTATAGGTTTACTGGTGGCTCTGATGAACCAGTATATAATATGATCAGACCATCGTAATGAAGCTATCAGGGTAACATTTTATATTATAAGACTGGTTTATTTTACTTTTAAACGTTTTTGCTTTGTAGATATTTCATGAAAGGTCATGTGGTTTTTCCGGAGTGTGGGTGCCATTGATGGATGTCATATCGCAATCAAGCAACCGAATAACAATGGAAATGACTATTATAATCAAAAGCAAATTCATTCTATTATTTTACAAGGTACATAGCCATACCATGTTTAAACTAGTATAACAACTATTTGTTTATGTAATTATAAGGATTTGTTGTAGTCACAAACAAATTGATATTTATTTGGGATGCCAGGAAGAGTATATGATGCACGTGTTTTGCGGACCCGTCCTATATACAGACAATTAATACATAACGATAACAACTTGATGCCTCAAGATTACCACATATTAGGGGATTCAGCTTATCTCATTATGAGGAATTTATTAACGTTTTTCAGAGACAATGGCCATTTAAATGAAGATGAAACCCGTTACAAGACAAAATTATCTTCAATAAGGTCAGTAATTGAACGAGCATTTGGAAGGCTGAAAGGAAACTTTAGAAAGTTAAAATACCTCGACATTGTTCAACCACACTTTGGCACAGAAATAATCACAGCTACACGTTTCTGGCATAATTTCACAATAATGCAAGGTGATGAAGTAGATAATGATGATGATGAAGAAAACTTTAGTGAAGACAATGTGCAACCTCAAGATAACAGAAAAATTGGAATCCAAAAACAAATAAATATTCAGGTAGTAAATAGTATAAATGTGGAAAGCGTAGAATTTGCCACAAGAATATTCAAATAAAGAATTCCAATAACGGCAGAACCTGTTCGCGAAACGGATCGAATCATTGCGTAACTCTTTTTCCGAATTACCGAAAATGGAAACGCGTTACTGCAAAGCCATTTCACAGAAGCTTTATGCAGAACCTATGTGGAAATAAAAGTCAGTTGTGTAATTTCTATGCAACTGAATGATGCAAGCCAAAGAATGAAAAACTTTTGCCACCTGCCACATTTTTGACCAAAATAATTTGAATTTGTTCTGCTCAAAAAAGGATGAATGCGATACCTGTATAGCTTACCGAACTAGAAATTTGAATGAAGAGCAATATTTAAATCACCAATAAAAGAAGCAAGTAGCGAGAACTGAAAAAGACTCGGACAAAAAGAATGAAAAATATGTATTGACAATGGACTTTCAATCCGTTCTCCTTTCTCCTAAATTCAATGTGTCTAGCTTATATTTTAAAACCAAGTTGGCAGTACACGATTTCACAGTGTATAATTTACAATTAACAGATGGCATCTCTTAGTTGTAGAATGAGACTGAAGGGACTCTCATGTCCCAAACATATTCTTCTACAATAACGAATTTCATCTTAAAGCTACTACCAGTGGACGACGACAATAATAAGATTATATTCTATAGTGATGGTTGTACATACCAAAACAGAAATGCTATACTGTCTAATGCACTCTTAAATATTGCAGTTTTGAATAACGTCACTATAGTTCAAAAGTATTTGGAAAAAGACCACCCGCAGATGGAGGGTGATTCTATATATTTCACCATCGAACATCAGCTAAGAGACACAAATATCAACGTTAGCGCTGATTATACAAACGTTTGTAGGAATGCGCGTCGCAATCCGAACCTTAGACAGAATAATACTATTCAAATAATCAATTTTTCAAACATTTTAAGAGTATTAAGTTATACAAGTCTATCCGGTCTGAAAGAGGTGTCGGCGACGTAGTTGTGACCGACATTAGAACGTTACAGTATCAACCAGACGGTACTATTTGTTATAAACTACTACAACATACCATATCACACTAATTAATATTTAATGTTATTACAATTGTTCCTAGTTACAATATTATATTTTGTACGTTTACAGTTTTCGTAAAAATAAAGAATCTTTTTAGTTCTGAAAAAATTAGTACCCTGTACTATTTTTTGTTAAAAATTTTGCTGTAGTTGCTAAAACCTCGTAACTCCATAATTGTCGCTAATTTTTAGTATAAAATCAATATGGGAAATTGGTTCTTATCGAGATAAAACATTTAGTACCAAGAAACATGGGTTTCTAACAACTTAAAAAAATAAACAGTTTTTGCTTCTCCTGTAGACCTTACTGTTTTGGAGTTACGTGGTTTTACAATTAAGCCGACGATACGTATATTCCCTGCATTCTGTTTCATTATTTCCTAGGCTAACGTATCGAAATTTTATTGAATTTCTATTAATATTCACTTTAAAGAAGTTGTTTAATCACTATGTAACAGAATCACAGCAAATATACAGATTGTATTAGAGCACAATTGATTTTTTAAGAATTTGTTTGTTTAGATGTTTTAGCGCATACCAACGCGGGAGCGGTGACGGCGCCGGTAGCTGTGGCGATCAGATAGTGTTCATTTAGAGCTAATTGCTAGGCACAAGTATCTCGGCAGGTTCCATAAAAGATCTACTGAAGAACATATTGAACCAACTGTATCTCCAAAAGACAAAAAAGGGTGCTAATAGGAAAGAGGTTGTTTTAATTGGCAACCGTCAATTGGTGGAAATCCAAGAAAAATGAAATTCGTTGATCTCAATAGTTTGAGCATCGAAACGATTAAAATGCTGGAAACTACATACCCCTATCAAAGAGCGTTTCCAAATAATAAGTCAAAACCTCTAACAATAATTCAAATCAAACAAGGTATCTACATAGTTCTACTGTACACCCATGATTGTGTAGGAGACCGAAGAGTTTTTGCATTCCGATATACCTGCTGCAGTCGCCACACCGGATGATAAACGTAAAGCAACGACAAACGGCAACTTTTCCCTCAGAACACAATAGAATCTCGCCGTCATACTGCAAGGGTTCCTACCTGGAGCTGACACCAGCCGCAGTTTAAAGGCATAGAAAGCTTAAAGACTCAAAATTTTAAAACATGCAAGACATTCCGGCGTCACAAGAATGCGAACCCTTCACACAAACTAGCGATGCCCCAACGGAGTGCAGAATAATAGCAACTGCTTTAATACATCATGAAGTATAACAAGGCAGTCGACAGGTAATGCGAGTCCAGCACATTCATTTGCACATACGAGGCCGAAATACAGGAGGCAGTGCTTGAAGGTTTATTGTGTGATCCTACGCCCCTTAATTTACTACAGACTACCCCTAAATCTAACAATGAAAAATTCCCAAAAAACGACCTTGACAAAATAATTTCTGTACACGAGCCCCACAATGATGTACCGGCCACCCAGTTGTCCAGTCCCACACTTTAAATTGCACAACCCGTGCTTAAGAATACTAATTCTAATACCCGAGACCTACAACTACGTAACGACATCTTAACCATCTTCCATCCCATACCCCCACAACTACAATGTCCCATTCTAAATTGCAGCACCTTTTACAGAAGAACCACTTGGACTCCGATGAACCAGTTCGTGATAAGACACTTGAAACAAACACAGGTTGTAAAAATCAACACATACGAGATGCAGAAGCTGCCGACTAAGTTTAGGAAACCGACCCTTGAAACACGACTGCCAGTACAAAGACGCCAATACCATACCTCCCTTCTCCCAAAGAAAATTCTTGTGGCAATGCACCACATGCCCCATGAGCTTCCCTTCCAAAAAGGCCCTCGCAAACCACCATCTGACGAAAAAGAAATCAGAAGTGCTACGCTCTACAAACGACACTTTACTTGGATCTGCGAGTGTTGGGTCCAAATCCAACACTCGCAGATCCAAGAATGTGTTGGATATTACATCATCAGATATCAACTGCCCACATATTGTTGGCCTTCAGAATGGTGCCCATTATATCTTGTTGTGAATAAATTAATTTGTAAACGCCGTAAACGCCTCTCCACGTCCTCTTCGGAAAACGGTGACGTCTTGGACTCCTCGAGCTCACCAACAGATGCACTTTCGGTCATAGTAGAAGACACATCTCGATCTCCTAATCCACACACAGACGATATTTCCCAACACCACGACGCCCCCTTAACCTCTCCATCCCTATCTTCCAGAACTCACAGCCCTATGGCTTTCCCTCTCGAAGGTGCTTCACTATTATCATCCCTATCCTCCGTCAACCCTAGTACTGATAGGATCTTTTGTATTTTATGGACCAATCAGCAGTTGACATATATTCCTCTGATGTTCTCTAATTGGCATATGAGATCAGCCGACTCACTTTTAGATTTTGTCTGAATGGCTATTGGTTGTAGATTTTGCATTTTGCCGGCAGATGAACTTTTCGAATTTAGACGGGGGTCAGTTTAAGAACTCGCTTTGTGACAGACTGGTGTGCTGATCATTGTTCATTTTACGGTCTCTAACCGTTTATTTTTTTTTATTTTCCCATTTTGTGGGGAAGTGCCTAGTGCTTCCGTGGGTGTGTGTTTGTGTGTGTATCAGTAACGAGAGGTTGCATTGCAAAATTATTGTTTTTAGAATGTGGTAGATATTACATCATCAGATATCAACTGCCCACATATTGTTGGCCTTTAGAATGGTACCTACTATATCTTGTTGTGAATAAATTAATTTGTAAAGATAACGAAAAACAATACATCACTGTATTTGAAAGAACAGAAATCTTTAAAGGAGATTTAAAAGAAGCATTGCAAGTTATGTTTGCTTCATAATTTTAATCTGCAATATCTAAAAGGAGCTGCCAGCACCTGTCAAATGATTTAGATATTGTCTTGAAAATAAATCCAGATCAGGGAACAAAGAACAAAAGCTCTTCTAAACTAAAGTATTTGTATTGCTTTAAGTACTTCAATATGAGCAGAAAGCCTTTTACAACCTTGAAAGAAACTCTATATTACTGTTTTACGAATGAAATTCAATCTGACATAGCTCTGATTCCACCGAAAGTGGACAATCTGACAGACGAAGAAATAGAAGTCGAACAACCAGAGGCATCCCCATCTGCTGGTGATAAAAAAAGAAAAAGAAAATCGGCCAAGCTACAAACGAACTGTAAAAGGAAAAAGTCCTTTAGTGTATTTTGAACGACTTTCCAACGACTAGGTGTATGACTTGATTGTAATAGAAACAACACGTTCCGCAAAATAAGCAAACTTTTTCAACAACCAGCGATGAAATTAAAACCTTTATTGGGTTTCTAATTTTTGCGGGGTCCTACACTTTACCGAGTAAACGGGACTATTAGTCCGAAAACGAAAATTTGGGAATATTTTTAGTAAGAAATGCGATGAGCCGCAATACGTATTTAGAACTTAAATCTGCATTTCATGTTCAAGATAATTCTCAAGCACAAAATAATAACAAAGACAAATCTTTCAAAGTTCGACCTTTGGTCGAGCTGGTAAATAGGAATTTTTAAAAGCAAAAAGTTTTCCACGAGTACTTATCTATAGACAAAACGATTGTTCGCTATTATGGAAACCATTCACTAAAACACTTGATCCGTTCTAAGCCAATTAGATTCGGATCTAGACTAAGGGTAATATGCAGAAACAATGGTTATTGTTACAAGTTTAGTTTATATTGTGGAAAAGAAACCAATGATAATCAACCAATAGATCCTCTTAGAACGCACAAGAATATGTTGTCAGTCGTAACCAATCCAAATCCTCACCCGACATTTTTTGACAATATTTTTATAAAATGTGAAGTTGTTGGTGGATTTGAGGAAAAAAGGATACCGGACAACGGTTACATTGCGGAATAATAGAATTTTAAATGCACTATTATCTGTATAAGAAATAGACAAACGTAATCGAGGATCGCACGATTATGCATTTCATGAAGACAATGCAGTAGTTTTAGTGAGATGGAAAGACAACAAATGTGTCACTATGCCACAAATTATGATACTATTGAACCGATGGTTTCAGTTCAAAGATGCAACAAAAAAGAAAAAACCAAGACACCAATCCACAGCCTACAGTGGTCAACAGATACAATAGATTTATAGGTGGAGTTGATCAACATGACTGGCTTCTTGAAAAACGTCATATATCCATAAGAGGAAACAACGGTATTGTCGCTTTACCAACTGTCAACTTGCACCTTACGCGAGATAAGGGTACGTAGGTCGAATTCTAAATGTGGTAAAGATTTTTAAAATTAATTAAATTAATTTAAATTGTAATAAAACCTAATCATTTTCCCTGTGTGGCTTAAATAGCTCTGAAAAAGCCAATTTAGTAAAAAATGCTTAGAGTTTGTTTCTAAAGCAGATGTAATTGTAACTTCGTGTACGTTTGATGGAACTGCAACTAATTTAAGCATGGCATCCATTTTAGAAACACAACTAGAAGATCCTACTAATTTAAAAACAGAATTTCCCATCCTCCCACTGGTGATTCAGTGTTTTTCTATCTTGATCCATGTCATATGATCAAACTAACACGCCAATAAAGGGAAATTGGCTGATGCAGAACGTTGCATAGTGCCACGAAATTGCGAAACAGGCATTTATAGTGGGAAAAGGAGAAGATGAAGATTGCAGCACAAAAATTCATCAATAGTGTTGCTGATGCATTATTGTGAGAATTTGCAGCAAAAAGAGGTGAAGATGCAAGTGCTACAGCTAGGTTCTGTAAGGTGATGAACAATTTGTTTGGTATTCTTAATACAAGAAACTGGGCTTCCAAAGCCAAATACAGAAAGCCAGTATGTGAAAAAAATTATAATGATAAGACATACATATTTACTAATTTGTAAAGAATATATTCAAGGAATCAAATTAAATGGAGTTCTTGTATTTCAAACAAATAGGAAAACAGGCTTTCTAGGCTTTCTGATATGTATAGATAGCTTACTCGGTATGTATCAAAAATATATTTAAACAGATGTACCCTTTCTAAGATACATTTCAACATACATGATATCGCAGGATCACCTGGAAAGATTTCTTAGTGATCACAAGTAGGTTTGGTTCAAATAATAACACTACCTGCCGGCAATTTGAAGCAGTTTATAAAACATTATCGTTACATACTGAGATTAAAGATGCTGATTCAGGGAATGCAGTAGCTTTAGATAATACATCTATATTATGTTGTTCTAACAATAACTTAACCCACAACAATAGTGGTGATGATCTTTTAGATTCTGAAGATTTTGTGCGTATGACTCCGAAGCTAAACGATCATGATCACATGTCTGCTCAGAAATGGCATCTGACCACATATACATCTGATATTGTGACTTATATCTAATGTGTATCAGGGTTTGTGGCAAAGTGCCTTGGAAAATGTGTAACATGTGGTAGCTGTTCTGTGATGTTAGAGTCCGACACTAAAATGAAGAAAACAATTTCGTTGCGCGATCTTAACGCTGTAAAGTTAGTTGCCAGCGCCCTCTATTCGTATTGTATTTAGCAATACAATAAAACTGTAACTATACGGTTTCTTAGTTACGCTGAGTTTATTGATTTGATTTACTATTCATTTTATAGTGAATAATTAGCTGCAACGTCGACGTATCAGATCTGATACCCAGCGGTATTCTACCACTTCAAAAGTAATCATAATTTAGATAGCCTCTATGAGCGAGCCACTTACAGAAGCAGAATTAGAATGGTATGCTGAACACATAGAAATAAAGACTTTGGCGGTATGGATGGTTTAGACGATGGTGGATCAGACTTAGATGATGAGGAAGAAATGGGAATTAACGACATGGACTTTCAGAATGCAGTAAGCGAGTTTGAAGATGCCGTTTTGGTTGGAGAGCAGACACAGATTCACGTAAATTCAGGTAAAGAAGATGAAGCTGAAGTTAATCAAGAAAATAGTCAAAATATTACAATAAATACAAAGAATGTAAGATGTCAACAACTACGCCTCTTACGTTGATTTGCAAATGTTGTAAGAAATCCGGACATTCTATCCAAAATTTTCTTCGGCGTCAAAATAGGAAAAACAAAATCGAATAAGGGAAAGTATAACCGGTACACTTGACCCTTTAAATCCCTTGTAAATGATGAACTCTTAAAAACGATGCTTGTTGTAATTCTAAATCAAAAACGAATTGCCCTATTGATACAGACGCCACTTGTTCTTTAATCTCCGAGAATCTTGTTAACAGATTAAACTTATTCGAAAGATGTAAAGTAACGTCATTAAATGGTTTAATGGTACAATCTATACTTCTTACACTGTCACAAAGACGTTGCTTGAATTTCCGGAACTAAAACTTAAAAATAGATCTTGTTTTTCCTTCATCTAATGTTGACTAAGACCTTAAAGGTTTCCGCACGAGTCATCCACCACAACTAACTGATGTATGGTTTAGGCGAGTCGAAAGAACAGGAAACTTTTAACAGAATACTTACCAAGCTTGAACCTAACATAAACTCAACTAAATGAATGCTTATATTGAAGTAGATTGTAATGTTTATTTTATACTACATTTCCTCTTGCTTCATTAGAAAGAAAAAAGTGTATGATTTAGTAGACCTGAATGCAATTTGAAGGCTTCGGCCATCTAGAAAAAAAAAGTTATTCTGCAAAAGCTAGCTTGACTGTGCAGATTCCTTATCATGCTTATTTGCTTATAAATTCTTTAATAACCCAATGCTTGTGAGAAGATTAGATGTGGAAACACAGAAAACCTAGAAAAGCTGCTTCTGCTTATAT
>VTPC01003560.1:37014-63034 GCA_011009095.1 Ignelater luminosus | reverse complement strand
TTTTTACATTTACTTGTCTAGAACACTTTTGAAATGCGAATGCGGCATATATATAAGAAAGTATATGAAAATATAAAATAATAAACTGAAAAAACCAACTGTATGCTTATGTTTTTCGAGAAATGTATTATCGAACTAGTGCCATCTATAGCCCCATGTACAACAAACAAATCGCCTCCTTTGATTTTTCAAAATCTCTTACAGTGACCTGTCAGGATGCTTTGAAAGTGTTGGGACAGCAAATGCCCAAAGAAAAAAAAAACGATCCACATAATAATTAAAACCTTCTATACTTTTTAATAAAATAGCTAAATCTAGTTCTGTTACATTAATTAGTTTATTCATTAATTACAACATAATAATTATAAAGGGATATATGGTACTGCGTTCTTGCATGGGAATGTGGAACATGTCAGAAGAACAAATGAGTCTAGCTAGAATTTCTAGTTTAAAAAATTCAAATAATTTCAAATTATCGACAGGATTATTCCAGATTTTGTAACATAAAATTGCAAGATTAATTTTTCAGTGATTCTCTAAACTTGTGATTTTGAATTTCTAAGATCTAAAGATCAAACTGCTTGGAAGACAGGGTCACTATTATTACACTTTTTAAAATATAGAAACCTTAAAAATCTTTTTTAAACTTTCTCAATTCTTTCTATTTGATATAGATATAGGGTTCCATATAGATGAGGCATATTCTATCAAGGATCAAACCAAAGTTTGATATAATTCCACTATGGTTTCAATATTAGAAAATCTATAAGAATGCCTTATTATGAAAGCTTTTTAAAGCATTTTCTATATGCCAATTGTAACTGAATGTAAGTTACACCCAAACCCTTAACAGATTTGGCCTGTTTTAACTGTTTATTTCCTAAAATGTAATCATAAACGGTAGACAAACATGTGGAAGTACAACTCATATGGCTTTATCATCTTTCTCTAGGCCCTTGAAGTCCTCCCCAGATGTAACAGTTTTACAAACTTTTAAATCATCAGCAAAAAGGAGAATTTTCAAATGTCTACAGATCTGTGGCAAGTAATTTATAAAAATTAAAACTAAAAGAAACCCTAGGTTTCAATGTTGAGCAACTCCCAAGTTAGCTGCATATTTTCTTGATCTGTTACCTTCAAATCTAACCGTGAATTTTCTATGAAATAAGTGTGAACGAAAAAATTATAGCAGTGACTTTAAATCGTATGGATGTCCCATGACCAAATGGTCACAGCTTAAACACATGTTCGTCAGGTCATTTTAAGTTGAGAATGTCTAATGACTACATGTCCAAAATTAGTCATTATGAAGTTACAGCCATTTTATGCTATTATGAAGTAGCAACAAAACTTGGAAGAGGAGGTACAGTTTTTTGTTCATTGCAATCACTTGGTGTCAGCTCTTTTGGCTACTCTGGGGACATATGAAGAGTATAGTATATGCAAAACAATCGCACAATAAGCATGAACTTGTTTGTACTCTTCAAAGAGCTACTTCCCCCATAGTACAAAGAGTTAAAGTGTGCTTGTATGCTCATTGCCAAAGGCTGATGAGATGGCAATTTGGACGTTTACTGGGCTAATAGTTCAAATTAATTAATGTATTTGTATATCTGTTATTGGTGCTCTCAATTAAGCAAAATAAGTACAGTAACCGCTCGGTAAAGTGAATATTCTTTAACATGAATAATCCAATTAAGTGAACACAGGTTCTATAGATTCTAAAATTATTAAATATAGTTGCAAAATCAATTTAATTTGAAAATATGAACAGTCTAATTCTGTGAACTTGCCTTGTTTTTATTAGTTCATATAATCAAGCGGCTACTGTAGTAAAAAATAAAAAAATGGCATACAAAAACTTTTCTGTATTTCAGAAGATAAAAACTTCTTTAACTGTTACTCAAACATTTTCTTATATAAGGTGCAAAAATAACAAGGTCTATGAAAATTGCAAAAAAAAATCAGGGTTCCCATTTAAAAAAATTGATAATGCTGTCTTTGCTTTGAAACAAATGACTGCTGAAAGGTGATTGCAACATTAAAATGTGTATTTCCATAAAAGAAAATCGACCTGTTTCAGCTTTTTTAAATATACTTGTCCATAAAAAAAATATGAACTATATGTATTACTTTATACACTCACGCTGTATAATCTGAATCGTACTTTATGACATTTATTTTCCTATGACCGCTTCTTAATCGTTTTGGTTGGGTTCATTAAAAAGTAAGTACATAATTGTGAAAAATGTATTATCGCGGCAAAAAAAAACCGGGGCACACTTGTCTGACGATACGTCGGTTCTAACAAAATTTCTCTCTTTTGCATCAGGTTTTAAGGTGGATTTGTCAGTTCAATTAATAAGGTACTTACTTACATAATATTTTTACTTAAATTGAAAGACAGATTTACAAAGGATAATTTTAAAACCTGTGTGGCGTCCCAGTTTTTTTTCCGCGATAGTACATAGCAACGTATATAACCTTACATTCTATCATTTTGTCTGCACAACAGATTTACAAAATTATTATGATGATATTTTAAACTTAACGTAGTAAGACCATATCTTACCTCAGGGGCAAACTATGTTAAGTCGAATTTTTTTCAAAAATTAAATTATTAGCATTATAGCACTTATAAAAATCGCTAGTCGGCCCATATCGCCTCCTTACACACGTGCTATACCTGCGATAATTCTCAACATAAGAATCAAATATTTGAGAGCACGAGATATCTTCCCGCAACGCCCCTATTGATCACCTGGCCGTGCGTCTATGGCCACCAACTTTTCTAGGTTAGACCTGTATGACACTGAAAAATTTTATAAAAATTTAGAAAAAAATTTTTGCCAAATTTCTGTAAAAGATTTTTGATATATTGTTACAGCCTGCACTGTATGCAACTTGTACAAAATCTTCTATAAAATTTTTATACAGCTGTTTTGTTTAACCTTTGTCCACCTTGTCTCAGCTGATTTCATGTGCGCATGAGTTTCGTGCGCATTTACGTATCTTTTACGGTGGTTAGTGTTTGGTGTCTATAGAACGTACCGTTTCGGAACGAATAACGAAAAGCCAAAAATAACGAATTCACAAGAGATTTCAATATTTCCTATCTTCGAAGTTCATCCCGCCATTTTTGGTGAAATGCACAAAGGTTTGGGAGAGCTACATGCCGAATCTCAGCATTAATTATCCAAAGATAACGTCGCCAAAAAGAATGGAAAGGGAAGAGCACCCCCTAGGTTTTGAGGGTCTTTTTGGAAAGATTCGGAATTTGCTTACAGAATCGTGTATAGGCCGCCAAAGTACATTTACAGCAGAAGATTCGTCTTTCTAGTTCAAAGGGTATCCATGCCAGTGCCGCATTGGCACAGTTTTTGTTTTTTGCATTTTCGACCTGGAAGATGATCTCGTAGGAAAAAAGTTTATATAGCCCTTTTTTCCCATCTCAAAGCGCATACGAGACTAGCAACTACACTTTCCTAAGATCTCAGAGAACTACTGCAGAAAGGTCCAAAAAAGATTAATTACATCTCTTTATGTCATTTCACTCCAAAGACAGGCGCACGCTACTGGTATCTACGCAAGTTTCTTACCCTGATGATGCCCTTTAGTATAAAAAAAGACCAACTCGATCGGACCATAATTAACCTAGTTACGAATTTTTTTGGTGGACATCGCAAAAGACCATGGAAAAAATGTGACGTTAACAGAATCGAATTGGGTTGTTTTCCAGTAGGTAGAGACGTACTTCCAGAATACAAATTCGAATATCATGTTGATCGGATCATTTGGATGGTTTTGGTGGGATGTGCAAGATTCCTGATTTACTATCGACAATCGTTTCCACTGATCGATAATACTCACAAATCTACGTCGAACGGCAAAAACCAGACCCCCGTACTCCTTCTAGTTTCCGAGTTACGAGCCCTCCTAGGTTTGACTTGTCGCGCCCTCTAACGGCTGAACCGTAGGAAGTGGAAAATCGGTTCAAGCGGCATCGAACGCAGGTGAAGACACTCAATAAGGGTATTAAATGCCTTTCGATATCTTCACAAAATCCCTACCCCTATCCCCCCTTCACGGACGGCTATGAACCCGAATCTAAATCTGCAAAGAGCAAAACACTCCAGGATGACTTTGCATCACAGCGCCACTGGTCCCAGATCACTTGGACCTTACATAAGGCCCCACCTGTCTTGTCCATTTTTGCCGCTAGATGTCATTGTGTTTGCTTCGGGCGCGCATGGTAGTCGAAGGTTTTAAAGCCCCACCTACCTTCCATATTTCTAACTTTGAACCTCCCGTGCTCCCCTCCTATTGACATTTAATGAAAAGCTGCTAGACAACGACTCGCCTAGAGCCAGCTTATTGGCCGATCTTAGTCTCGTCCAAATGGAGAGCGAACATGATTATGTAAATTATTAGATACATACTTATGGTGAGTAATAGGACTTATAATAACATACTTTAGCTCTTGAAACATTTATTCAGTGAATTCGTTTAAAAATAACTAAGAAATCCAATTTGTTAAGTTACCTAACAGTACAGAGTTAAATGACCGTTGTTTTTTCACTTTTCTGAACAATTATAATTTTACAACTTTACATAATTTGCCTCTGATTTGTGATTGTGTTATTTTAACCTTCATGGCAAGAAAAATTACTAACCTTTGCTTCCTCAAGTTAGTGTTAAACTGTTAAATACTATTAATTGTTAGGATATTTCTTGACCTTTCTTCAATCTTTTGTATATGGCTTTCTTAGCTTAGTAGGTCTTCCAATTAAATAACTTTAGTAAAACGAGAATTAAAATTTATTCATTAACATTTCAATATATATATTTATATATCGTTATCAATATGACGTGTAGATACTTAAGTAATTACCTAAGTAATAGTATAATTTGGTATATTTTATATCAGAAAACTAATTATACATAAAACTTTCTAGGTTTTAGAACGTAATGTACACATCATATTGATAAAGATATGTGTATATTGAAATGGTTACGAATAAATTTTAATTCTTATTTTACTAAAGTTATTTAATTGGAAGACCTATTAAGCTAAGGAAACCACATACAGAAGATTGTTCAATATTGTGTATGTTGAGGTTAAGTATGAAGTTAGATAAGGAATTTAAGAAGACATAAAAATATGGTGGAGTGTTGGTAAAACACACTTGTTTGTTTAAGAGTGAGTCTGAGTTGATATTTTGAGTATTCAGAGAATCAATCCAAACTTACTCTGGCAAACAAACGCATCGAAATGTGTTTGCCAACGTTCTACCATATTGGTTTGTGTCACTCTTAAACAAAAATTGAACCGAATTAACCTGATCACTTTTAATTACCATAGATAGTTTGCTCATACAGTGCACGAGAAAAGTCTGGAATAAATTCATTTTTTGTGAAAGCGTGCATTATCAAGCAATATCCTCGGATACGTCGATTTTCCTTTTTTCTTGCGTACATTTTCATATACAAATTGTATAGATGGCGTTGCTCAAGTTCCGGATATGACGTCATCGATGATTTTTTTAAATAGCAACAATATGTTTTTTTGGTGGAATCTTGTAGATCAGCTTTTCCTGAATACGGCAATATAACAGACTTATACCTTTATGTAACAAATAAAGACTAGAAAAATTAATAAAGTATTTATTATAATTGAATTCTAGGTTACATAAAAAATGCTACTGCACTCAAAATAACATTTGTAGACGTAGGCTATGTCTTACAAACAAAACAAAAAACACAGAAAAACAAAAAAATAAAAAAAAACAAAAAACCCAAAAAAACCCCAAAAAACCAAAAAAAAAAAAACAAAAACCTTAGACTTAAATCTCTTCATTTCTTCTAAAACAACTCATACATATAATTGATAAACATAACAAGAGTATGCCTCATTGAAAATAATCAAGATGTTATTTACATTGGAAGTTGATCAGTTCTAGAATTTTCAAATGACTTACGTAGAGGCTCAAGTTTATCCCTTGTTTTTATCATTCAAATAATAATCTAAATCTGAGTGACAATAACAAGAGACAATTCTGAACAAAACTAGATGTCAGAGGTACCTTACTGAACACAAAGCCAGTTGATTGTGAGACAAAGTACTAACACCAAACAAAAGACGATCGCAAATTGGGTTCATTAACAATTTCCCTCCTGCTAGAGGTGCTGTTATTCGACATTAAATTTGACAAGTTTAAACTTCAGTTTATAGGTTTGAGGTTATTAAAATTTAAATTTTAGATAAATGCCTTGTTGCGTATTATTCTTGATTCTTTGCAAATTTTGTATGAGCATGAGTATTTTCTATTTTCTATGTCATTTTCATCATTTTCACAATTATTTTTTATAAATTGCTGTAAAAAAAGATTTGGTAGTGATTATATAACCATTTTTTGAGTAAGCTGGGTTAATCCAAATAACTCTGTTAGTAATTTGTACTACCATCAGATCAGAAATAAAGAGTTAAGTCCAACGCGTTCAATATCCAATAGCAAGGCATTTTTAAAGTTGCTTTTTCTGAAATTTAAATTTTAATAACCCCAAACTTATAAACTGACGTTTAAACTTGTCAAATTTGATACGAACAGCAACGCTTCTGGCAGAGAGAAAATCATTATTGAGCTCAATTTGCGATCGTTTTTTGTTTGTCTTACAATCAACTAGCTTTGACTGAACACAGGGTTTAGTATGATCTAATTTTCTGTGTTTGAGGTTAAGTTTTTGACATGGAAGTGTCATTATCTGATATTTTATATTAGAAATCTGAAAACAAACATTATTGTGACATTTTTTATATGTAAATCAACATTTTGTAAACAAGTGTGCAATTTGATCTATCAGAATGTTGATCACATGCTCATTAAGCAACTATGTTTTTTAAGTTTACTATCAAACGAGTGAATAAATAACAGTCTCTATTTTAATGTTGAGTTTTTTGTCAAATATTACATGAGTGTTACATGTTATGAATGTACTATATCACGTCTAATGAAATTGTACTATTTCTTCCAGGTTGTTAAATTTATAAAAGATCGTAGAAGGCAACGGAGGCATCGCTTACCATCATCAGCATTAAACAAAATTCCTACTTGTAAATTTTCTAAAGGAGATCCATATGACACATGTGCAATTTGTTTAGAAGATTATATTGAAGGTGAAAAGCTAAGGGTTCTTCCATGTGCTCATGGTGAGAATTTTAGATTTAATTTTCTTTTATATCTTGTTTTTATTTTTCTTTTTCTAGCATATCATTGTAAATGTATTGATCCATGGTTAACAAAAAATCGTAGAGTATGTCCTGTGTGTAAACGAAAGGTGTTTGCTCAGGATGAGCCACACCATACGAATTCTGATAGTGATTCCGATACTGATGACACCACACCTTTGATGAATCCTAGTCATCGCAATATAAGAAGTGGTGGTACATTTGAAACTCAAACAGAGAATCCATTCCAACGTGCAGCACGTTCTGTTTCTCAGCAAGCTGAAGGTGTAAATTTAGTAACAGCTTCTGATCACCATAGTATAAATGGTGATTTAGAGAGTAGTGATGATAATTCAAATGATGATCCAACTAGAAGTTTAATACCAGCACAAAATGATACTGTGTTCAGTCGAAATATGAGAGGAGGTGAAGATCACTCACCAATGGTTTAAGATAGAAATTGAAATATTTTCAGACTCGTATGTCCTTAATTAATCAGAAAACAGAAACCAATCTTTATTTTATATATGAAATTAATGTGGTGCTAACTATTTAGTTTAATGACTGTTCTTTATAGATCTATTAGTTTTAATGTAGTCTTTTGGACTATGAAGTTGTACGTACCCTTTTTATTTCTATTTTGTTTAAAATTTTTTAAAGTATTCGACAATATCACAATTAAATTTGTGTACTATAAGAATTGAAAAGACCAAAATATATAGGCTGTAAGCAAATATTTAAAATATAATTTTATGTAATATGTTCTAGCAGGCATACATTAAAATCTTTCATTGTGTCATACTCATATTTAATGCGTAGCATTTTTCTTTTGGTGCAGCTGAGATATGTTAAAAGTTAATAATTGTAATGATTTATATATTTGGCAATCTCTATAAAAACTTTGCGATTAAGGAAAAAGTGCACTAATCTTGGATAGCCAAAGTCATTAACCTTTTGTAATTATAAACGTTCATTAGATCATTCATTAAAATTAGTCAGTTTTAATTATTTATATATATTTGATTCTCTAACAAAAATGCTTTCCCATTTAAAATTTGTGTGCTTGGTAAATACAGCAACATCTTGATCATCTGGATTATATGGTGTGGATATTGGTAATCTGAATAATAAACATCTTTCAATAACATTACTGTAATTTTGTACCTAGAAATATTCAGGTCGTGTATGTAACTATGTAAATACAATGTACTGCAGCATGCAAATAATGTTATTTTATGTTGGCATTAGTTTATAAATGTTTATTCTGAGCATAGATGTTTGGAATCCAGATAATTGAATTCTTACTGTATTGATGAATAATGCTGAAGATGTTTAATCTACATTTTTGGACTTTGATTATTCAAGGCTTAAATCAATGTTATTATAAATTCTTCTCTGGTATAGTTAGTTATATAAAGCTCAAGCTTTTAAAGTTATATTCTTCATAAAATAAACCGTTATTCTTTTAATATCAGTAATAACTACACTAAATTTAACCTCTTCAGCACTGAAAATATTTAAAAATTTGTATCCTTTTTATTATATTTTATTGCTGTTAGTTTCAAATAATTTTTGCTTTAGTTATTCCTAAACAGATCCTAGATTTTGGTCTATATTTGTTAATGCATGTATAATCATGCGAAATAAAAACTAGACTTATTTTGGTTATGTTTTCTCAAGATTATTTAGATAGTAATAGCAAGCTTTATTTATGTTATGTTGATGAATATTAAAGGCAAGATATGTAGAGAATGTAATTTAGCATTTTATTTTGCTGAGAAATCTTAGTTCATTTAAAAGCTAATTTTCAAATATGTAACATCACTTTAAGCGAAAGATACATGTTTATTAGGATATTCTTAATTAAGCTTTACTTTTGTTATCTAGTTATATTTTGTGATTTGTATATGCTAGATCTTATCAAACTTAATACAAGTATAATATAGGTATTTCTTTACAGTTTATTTCAAATTCCTTGGTTTTTAACATCATACTTAAAGAAAAATTTAAGTTTTTCAAATGGATACTCTGATTTAATATAAAAGTTTACTTTTCTGTTTCTTAATTTATTTATGCTCAGCGCTTTCAGAATTTATTTCTCATCATAGAGAACTTGGAATCAGAAACGTATCTGGGATGAAAGTCTTTCTCATTAGGCCAGACCTTGCAAAAGGTCGTGCAGTTCAAATTTTTTTATATGTAGCTAGGACCTAAGCCAATAGTAAGAAACCAAGTTTGCAGCTTTGAAAGACCTGTGCGAGCTACGTAATACCCAAAAGTCGGCAAAATTCTCGAAATTTCTTCACTTTTTGCTCAATGTCTCCTAAAGTATGCGTCTGAGAGAAAAAGTTATATCTACCTTTTTTGAAGTCCATTGAATTTGCTAAAATGTGAGCCCTTGCTAAGCTTCATACGTCCAGTACTTTCTCAGATACAACTCTTCAAATATTGGGCATTTGTTTCAAAAAGTGAAAAATTTTCGTTTTAGTCATGTATTTTGTCTAATATAGGAAAAAAATACTCGTCCAACGAGGATGTGAATTTGAAATACATTTAGTTAACTTTAATTTGAGCTCTGTCAAGCACCCATATGGCATCCAGTGTGTCCACATTTTGATGCTCGCTATTGAGATCTCGGAAATTGTAAGAGATACCAAGTCGGTTAAATTAGAAAAGATTTGGCTATTTTGGAGATCACTTTACTTATGCTTTTTTTTTCAAAAAAGTTCACGGCTTACTAAATATTTGCTAAAAATGAAATTATCTTATTTTTTTTTAAGTGAAATATCTCAGGAACGAGCAAAGATAGAAAAGAACAGCAAAGAGCCCTGAACTTTTTTGAAAAAACAAAAGCACAAGTAAACTGATCTCCAAAATGGCCAAATCTTTCCTAATTTAACCGACTTCGTATCTCTTACAATTTACGAGATCCAGATAGTGAGCATCGAAATGTGGACACTGTATAACCAAAAACCTGGGAAAATTGACTTTGGAAAAAATCAATGAAAACAGTGCACATAGTAATGTAATTTCATTTTTTATTAAAGAAAGAAGGTGTAAAATAGATAATGACTATTTACATGTAAAAAACAAGAATCTCATTATAACTCAAGTATGTCTCTGGCTTTCATGAACAGTGGCTGGTCGAAAGTAACAAAGCATGTTTTTTGAGAATGAGCTTTGCTTTTCTCACTGAATTTAAAAAGTGATGTGAACACTGTATCATAATCAGTAGGTGGAAAGCAGATGAATGGGAGGAAAACAATTTTTGAACATTGAAAATCAAGACCACTTGTCGCCTGCTTCATAAACCCATTCCAACCTGGCATAGATTGGGTGTTCAACGATCTTCCATACAACTACAACAGGTTTAGCTCCGAGGACAGTATTTTATCACCAACTTGAAATTCTTGAAAGACTCCTTGTAAGTTATTAATCAAAATAGCTGATAAGCCAGAATTTTTTATCAGATGGCATTGTTTGATTTGCATCCAACCAAAAGTGCTCACAGTATCAACAACTTCTTTAAACGCAAGATGTTTTTGTCTGGCAGTACTGCATTGTGGAGGGTTATGCACATAATATCACCCATTTCGTGGAATGTATTTTCTCCATCCAAGGTGTGTTTACATTTACATCTGCACTGTTGAATCCAAACTGCATCAAACCTCTTTTTTTTTTGATAGTAGGTAAGGATTCTGCCCGCATGATTGCAGAACTTTCAAGCTGCAATGTCTCATTATAACTGCATGAAAATCCTAAAGTTGAACATATTAAGCATATTAAGTAGATGTTTCAAACCAAATTTTCTAAAAGCTACACATGTTTTTCTCCAATTATCAAAAAGGCCATGTTTGTTTTAGAACAATGATTTCAAAAAACAATTCTATGGACTCAGGGACGACTGAATAAAGATTGTGCAAGAAATCATCGGATTTCTTAACTGCTCTTTCTGGAATTTACCTTTTCTCTCCTCATACCACTTATCATAGAGAATTTTGTGACCAATGCTTTTGAAACACACACATGTCCCTTTGCAGAAGTTAAGCTCTGTTTGGTGTTGTTGCCAAAATGTTTGTCGAGGTGACTTTTTGCAGTTCTTATATCAGGAACGCCACTTGATGATCTGAGGGATGGCTGATTAGATACTTGGGGAACAGAATCCCTTCCATGACGAACAGATGCTTCAACATTGCTTTCAATAGTATACCTCTCCCTACATTCATCATGAATGGTGACTTCTTTAAATTTTCTTGAAGGAAAGTTTGATTCTCTTAAAGATCATGTTTCACACTCGCGTTAATAAGTGAGAGAATACCTCGTTTCTTAACGACAATAGGCATTTTAATTTTCTGTTTTGTTTGTTTAAAGTAAATTTGTTGTTTTATTGTCTAGTTTTATTTGAATATCTTTTTGTTCTTTCTGTTGTTCACTAGGGTTTTCATTTGGGTTTTGTACATAAATAAAAATCTAACCAAATATACAAAATTAATGTAGAATTATATATAAAAACAATATCAAAGTTACCCATGGTCATTTTTCATAACTACCTGTGGTTTCTGCCTTTTTGTTGATGGTTGAGCAGTTTAGAACGGTATGCATTATTTTTCACTTTTTGAAACAAATGCCCAATGTTTGAAGAGCTGTATCTTGGAAAGTACTGGACTTACAAAGCTTGGCAAGGGCTCAAATTTTAGCAAATTCAGTCAACTTCAAAAAAAGGTGGGTATAACTTTTTCTCTCAGACGCATATTTTAGGAGACATTGAGCAAAAAGTGAAGAAATTTTGAGAATTTTCGAATTTTTGGGTATTACCTAGCTTGCACAAGTTTTTCAAAGCTGCAAATTTGGTTTCTTACTATTGGCTTAGGTCCTAATAACATATAAAAAAATTAGAACTACATGATCTTTTGCAAAGTCGAGCCCTTTCTTGTGTCTAATTTACTACTATTTTCAAATATTCATTACCTTTTATTTGGGTCTTTTTTTGTTTTTCATGTTATTTTATAATACAATAAAAAAATGCGGTTGAATGTTAGTGGTTCTAAAATGATGGTTATTGATGACATCAAATTATCATATTACTACTATTTACTGCCATTGATGATTGTTTTATGTCATTTTAAGCATTTTCTCTTGCCCATACATAAGTATGTTTGTACTAGATAAGTAGTATGTTTGAGTAAAACATTCTCATGAAAACTAAGACCCCACAACATGACTGAACTAGGGGAATTCCCTCTAACTGCAGCTCATGCTGTTAGAATATTGATATAGTGTTGCATAGTTATCACATCAGAAACTTTCTTATGGTGTAGCGTAGCTTATAGTCCAAGTGGTGATTGTAAAATGTTGTCTGTCATCGAACACCCAGCTAATTTATGAAAAAGATTAAAGTATTTATAGTTGGTTTGTTAGTAGATTTAAGTGTGGTGTTACCATTTAAAAATGCTAAGTCAGACAGCTGGGATGGATAAAAATGAAAGTTGATCTATCCCTGGGTGACATTTAAAACTGAACACCCTATATGTAGACAGTAATTGTAGCAATGTGATAATCTTGAACAGAAGTTGATATAATTATTTTTTTACAGTTACAAACTTGACGACACATACTGAATACTTGCTAAGTATTTTTGGACCCGATTCTCGATGAAGGTTAATTATCACTTTAGCTTTTGCTTTTAGTAATCAGTTTGTGATATAATTTTTGGGTATGTCTTGTTTTTTACAAAGTCTACAGCACACTCTTTGCTTTTCTATTTCAAAATTTTCAATTGGTTGTTGCAACTCTAATTTAGGCAGAAATCCTTGAAACTGTTTTTGTGCTAAAGCTATGCACAATTCTGTGCGATGGTAAATAGTATCAACTACTACTATTGTTTTTCTTCATTAGTTAATAAAACAATTACATGAATGTCCCCGAGTTCCAGATGGCGATTTCCTCTTCTTAAACACAATCTCCAGCCCCACGTTGGGCGCCAATTATGAGATAAGCTATATATTGTCAATTGTTTACAACCGAACAATGACAGTTAGAATTGGAAACGTAACAATTAATACAATTTAATTTTTGCTAATTTCTTTATGTAAGAAGAGAAAGTAATGTTTTGTCAAATAGTGTAGGAAGATATCTGCAGTGTAATTAAAGAAAAAAGCCTTGTAAGTTGTGACGTTCTTGCTCTTACCATAAAAATGATATAAATGCCATAATAAATATACTGCAGATCAGAGTGCTTTTGATTGAGCAGACCAATCAAGTTGATGTGGTTTGCAGACGCAACACTAGTTAAAAAGGGAAAAAGTTTTATCTACAGGGTGTTTCAGAACAAGACCGACGAACTTGTAAGAGTAGATTCCTTGTGATGAGAAGCATTATTTCTTAATAGCATTTTCCTTGATTTGAATTCATTTGAGAATTATCGATATTTAAAGTTTGTAATGTAACTTTGTGTTACAAGGCCTTAAATTTGGGCCAGGCTAGTCTCAGAGGGTGGCCTTGAGCGTGGGATAAGGAAGTTATATATACAATAAAACACCAGAAATATTTAATACATCTATCAAAAAAATCAAATACGAAGAAGGGCGCCAGTGTTTTTATAAAAAAACGAAAACTCAATAAACTATAGATGGTACAATTTTAGGAAAAGAATTTCTAATTATAATTGCCATCAAACACATTAAAGATAAATCTCAAAGTTCAAAACAATTCTATAAAGTTTAGTAAAAAATAGTATAAAATTTTATACCATAGCACTGAATAAAAATATTTAATCTCAAATTCCAGAATAAATACTATTTTTAAAAAAACATTCATATAATCTAATATTATTGATAGTAAGACAAATTTTAAATATGAAAAAAATGTAATACGCTACAAAAATATGATAAAATAAACTTTTATAGACCAGCAAAAAAATTTAGGTATAACTGCACAAAGTTTAAGAATCGTAGCTCAAGAACTAAAAAAAACAGACTTACCGTGGATTCTACCCTGACAATACAGGCCTGTATTCCAGTGATGAAATAAAATCTGAAACAAACCTTAACACGGAACACAACCTTTCAATAAAACGTTTTTGTAAGTTTTAATTAAAAAATTATCCATTAGATAACGAATTAAATCATTAGCAAATTTATAAGAATATGAGTCAAATGTGATTCAAAATTGATTATATTCCAAAACTAATTAACCAATTGTGTTTTTGGATAAAGACGATTTAAGAACGCAATAAATTTTTAAGATGGTGGCGAGATGTTCTGGCTACCTGTCCAAATTTCACGCGTAGAGATGTAAAGAAAATTGAAACCAAATGATAAAATAAATCTAAACTATAATTAATAAATCATTGATAAGATGACTAAAACACTTATCTAATTGAAAATAAATAATTATAAATATCAGCGAACAAGTCCAATTTTCTACAGTAAGAAAATAAAAATAAATTTAAAAACAATTATGTGTGTCCCACTTGCTATATAATAAATGCTTTAAAGAGTTCGTCAACCCCTAACTGATCTCAATAACACAGAAACTAATAAAAGATAACCAAACTATCCGTGTAATTTTACCATAACTATAAAAAAACCTCTTCAATGTGAAAGAAACTGCCAAACTGACAGCAAAGTTAACCACGCAAAACATGCAACAAGCGCAAAAAAGTGAACGTTACAAGTTAGTTAGCTATATTGGTTATATAAAGAAATAAGCTAACAGCGCTAACAGCATTTTTTTAAAAAACAGTTCAGAATAAAATCTAATTTTGCGTTTAGTAACTTACGTGAAAATTAACAACAAATCTTTTATATTTGTAATTATTATTTGAGAAGGAATCCAAGATGTCAGAGTAGTATATAGGATGATTCATTAAAACGTGGCCAACCAGAGAGATTCCTTATTACGGAATGACTGAAACATGCTAAATGTGCTGTCAAAATATCTTTTTATTGTTTAGCAATCAACAGGCTTTCTTCTCTAATATTAACTAATCTAATAAATTAGTATTTCACAGAACTATTGACAAAACACTATTACATATTGCAGTGGCGGCCCGTTATAAGGAGCCAAGGAGCCATGGCACCACCACAAAGACATTTCATTTTCCAATTTGAAAAAAATAATTTACACTCTTAGAATTTTCTCCTTTAAAGATTAAAAAATTAAAAATTGTTATTTTATAAATATAAATATAGTGAATAAGTGAACAAAACGATAAAAATAAAAGCTTGAAGCCAGTCAAAGCGCGGCTCCAACGCTTTTAAGCGGCTATAGACTTTAGCGGGGGGATGGCGGGTGAGGGAGGGTGTTCGGAGTTAGCGAACTACTTGAGCCAAGCTAGAAGTTGCTCTCGCTTCTGCAGTCCACTTCGATACGAGGTGTGCGTGCGTCGTGTTACACTACGCCCGGTTTGAAACTTGATGTGAAGTGTAAAAGTGAAATTGTTCAAAAGAGATTTTCATTCACGGGGCGTTAACACTGTTTATGAATACAGAAAAGAACTGATAAGCGTCATGGAAACATTGGATTGGAAACAAGGATTTTATATTTTGGTTGATAATTTTTCATAAAACAATGCCTCACGTTGAAATAATTTTTAAACAATTACAAAAGACAAATACCGACCCAGTCAAGATTAGACAGGATTTACAGAATTTTGAAAATGAAGTACAAAAAATACGCAATCAAATGGATTACATTATTGCAAATATTGACAGTGATATGCAACTTTTAGAAGATGACGCACCTCCTCAAAAAAGGCCACGCATGCAGCATCTAAATAAGAAAACAGAAGAAAGTTTGTGACCCTATTATTCAGCAAATAAGAACAAGATTTGGTTTCACTGGACATCTTGTAGATATAAATTTATTTGAGGTGGAGAAATTTCCCGAATATCGCCAGAAATTTCCAGAAAGCTTTTCTTAACAACATGGAAAATTTTAAGAAAGAGATTGACGTATTTGCTAATAAAAAAGAACAGAGAATGGATTTCACATAGCGTACAATTTAAACATTTGTATTGTTAACATTGACTGATTTAAATGTAACTTTAGTAGTTAATAGAATAGGATACTTTGGTAAGTTGGTAAATATTCACTGTTTTTAGTGAACTGGAAAGGTAACATACAAAATTACAAACCCTTTCTTTTTCTTAAGTTCGTACGTTTTAAAATTTAAAGTTGCATAATTTCTAAAGTGAGAAAGATTTGGAATGTTGTACTTTAAAATTTGTATACCCCCACCCCACATTGAACCGCAAAGCCGTGGCTCTACCACGGCACAATACCACGAGCCGCCACTGACATATTGACATTCCTTCTATTTAATATTGAAATTATAAAATCCTAGATAGATACGTTTATAAGTTCTTCTATTTAGCAAAAGGATATATAAGACCTTGGTGATGCGAACTCATTTGATGTCCTTTTCTTTTCTGACTATTTTTCTTACTTCTTGTTCTCATCACTGTACATAATATTCTCAGTGATAAATAATATCCTATTTCTACTGCACTCAAAAAGCTGAATCCCAAGAATAATCCTAATAATCCTCCTGTATTAGCTGTAACAGTAAGAATTACTAGAGATCTTTAATTGTAATAGATTTACTCACATAAAAACTCAGAGAATCCATATATCACACTCTTTGTGTTTCCAGTAAATGAAGATTGCATGAAATAAAAATGCACAACTGCCATATTCTCCCTAGAAAGAAACATTACTGAGGGTAGCTGCAGAGTGTTAAACATTCTTGAAACGAGCGATTGAAACAAAAAAATGTAATTGTAAGTAAAAGTTAAATTAAAAAAAAAAATTCAAAAACAAAAGAATGAGGTACTTGAGATTTCAAAGAAATTTGGGAATGTCTAATTTTAACAATATTTAGCTGTGGGATCTTTTTAAAAAGAAAATCGCCACTAAATTACTTATTACTGATTGAGGAGAAGATACAAAAAGCGTAATTACACAAAATAATCCATCGTCTCGTTCTTAATAATATTTTCCTTAATCTTGAATAAATCTGTCAGTCTTGCATAAGTAGACGTACTGTCATAGCCTAATTCAAAACAACCTGGGAGGCAGTTGCAGCTGGATCTGTAAATAATCATTTAGTTTAAGGTGATACTAGATTTTCCCATTTCTTACGTGTTTGGATTTATAGTATCCGTTGCATCTGTAACAAAAATGTATATTAGATGCGAATCATTAAATATCATGAACATACCTTTTGCTGCATTACTACATATTTCTTGTTTCTTACCACATATCTTTTTCTGTTTACTTTCTGAAAATAAATTATTTAATTTGTATACTGGAGTTTGAATAAGAAAATTGGAAACTAGAATACCAGATGATGATGACTTACTAGGTAAATAGAATGGTACGCAACCACATACTAGTAAGGTGTAATTTGCTTGACATTCTAATTTACAGTTGCGTTCTGTGTACGTCCTACAAAGATTGCATTTTAAAAGATCTTTCTGGGCGTTCACTTGTTCTGAAGACTTACCTATAGAACAATAGGCTTCTCTCATTTGAAAAGAAGCACATGCGTTTACTAATGTCGATATTACGTACAGATTCACTTGCGACAGAAATCTTTGGCGCAATAATTACTCTCGATTCCACACCTGGAGATGTAAGGAAACCAAAATCAGCCATTTTTGGTGTTTCTATTGGATTATGCAACAGTATCTACAAAAAGGTATTCATATTTTTAAAAACATTTTTAAGACACAATCAAAATATTTTGAGTTCTTTTTTCTAAACGTACCTTAAAACCAACACTACTTGTAGAAGAGCAAAAATATGATCTCACTTCTGCATCTAGCACAACACTAAGACCTAAATGCGTTCCTCTACCTAAAACAATTCTTTTGTAATTTGTAAAGCATAACTTTTACATCAAAATAGTCTAACTTACCTAAACCTCTCCATGGTATGGTATCAAGTGTGGCATTTGGGGAATAACCATCTTCAGGATTCCAATCATCTACCGCACTTGGGAATGTTATATTTAAATCCCCCATTTCTTTTCTAACATATTAAAAATACATCTCATATCCAAGATAAAATCTCTTTATTTTAGAACTTACGGATTCCTGAATATGTATTCTCTTGGTAAAGCATTAAATGTACAACATAGACCTTCATCTGTTAGAGCGTTGTTAAATATATCGTTACAGTCCATCTCAGTTTGCTTCCACAAGCATACTCTTAATACTTCCCGACAAGATGGATTTACCTACAGGTAATCAAAATGAACGTACACAACTGCGTGAATAAAAGACTTACCCGCAATATGAATTTTTGAACGTTATCCCATCTGGTTGCTTCATCTCCTACAGCGGTTATGTTTACATTAGAAGTATTAGTATTGCAATAATCGTCTAGCAATACCTTTTCCGCATCAGTTCTAAAATAGTGATTTCATTCAAATTAAGTCAAAAATAAATATCGAAGCATTTTGGTTTGCTTTTTCCCATTATGCCTTTAACAGGCAGCTTGTCAATACTCTAAATCTTTAAATCGTAAAGTCTATTTTATTCAAATACTAAACACTTCTCTGGCAATTATTTCATTATTACTGCCATGTTTGGTAATTATGGGAAAAAATAAAAATGTAAATTGCGTTTACCCTGTAGTCATAATACGTTCGGCTTCAGATCTTTTTACTTGGTTCATATTACAAATTGTAACAGCAGGGAAAGGTAGAGATGAAACAGGTATCGGTTTTGGATTTAGACTCATTATAACTGGATTTAAATTGTATTTTTCATAAATGGTAATTATAAAATAAGTAGCAAAACAAACTGCAGTAATAAATGAACACAACCAAAATAACCTGAAAAAGTAACTATAGTGTACTTTACCATTGAAGTTGTAATAGTTTTTGTCAACTGTGGAAAAAGGGAAAAAGTAATGGTCTGAATAAATATTTTGAATTTAGTCAGTTTTTTCTGTTAGTGTTCAAAATAAGAGTTTTAGAATTGAAAATGATCAAATAGCGAGACCTAAGACGAAAGAAACCCTTTGTTAAGCAATTTTGTTCCTTTAGTAAGTGAACTGGATTTAGCGTATTGTCCAGTTATATCAAAAACTACTGAACTTTTCACAAAGAATTAACTTTCCAAGTAAAATTCCCTTTTCACAATTGACTGATATACGAGGTGTGTGAGAAAAGTAATGAGACTGGCAACACTGCGGGAGATCTGGCAAAGTTGTGTCAGCCGGCCTGCGCTAAACCAACTCCGTACAGCTAACACATTATTTTTGACAGCACCATCAGTGAAGTTGTGTTTTTGTTGTGTGTTACAGAAATGGAGCATCGGAATTTAGAGCAACGTTGTGCAATAAAGTTTTGTGTTAAACTTGGTGAATCCGCGAGTGTGACTTTTGAAAAGTTGAAACAGGTCTATGGGGAACAGTGCTTATCAAGAGCACAAGTTTTCCGCTGGCACAAATCATTTTTGGACGGCCGAGAACACGTTGAAGAAGAACCTCGCTCAGGGAGACCTTCAACTTCAAAAACTGACGAAAACGTTGAACGTGTGAGGGCTCTTGTGAGATCAGACCGTCGTTTAACAATAAGGATGATGAGTGAACAGTTAAATTTAAACACTTTCACCGTGCATCAAATTTTGACAGACAATTTGAACATGCAAAAGATTTGTGCCAAACTGAACAGAAGAACATTCGAAAAAACGTGTGCATTGATCTTCTTGAGTGGATTGCCAATGACCAAAAATTCTTCAATTGTGTGAACACAGGTGATGAATCCTGGATATTTGAGTACGATCCTGAAACAAAGCGGCAAAGCGAAGAGTGGCACACTCCGTCATCTCCTCGGCCGAAGAAATGTCAAATGAGCAAATCAAAGATCAAGACCATGCTGATTTATTTTTTTGACAGTAAGGGTATCGTGCACAAAGAATTTGTTCCACCAGGAGTGTTCTTGAAAAGCTCAGGAAAAGAGTGATTCGTGTGAGACCAGACATTGCAGACAAGTGGATGCTTCATCATGACAATGCTCCGTGTCACACAGCAATTTCCATCAGTGAATTTTTGACCTTAAAACGCATTACTGTTGTTCCTCATCCCCCCTATTCACCTGATTTGAGTCCTTGTGACTTTTTCCTTTTCCCGAAATTGAAACATGTCCTAAAAGGACGTCATTTTGGAACTCTGGAGAACATTCAAAAGACTGTGACCGACCAGTTAAAAGCCATACCAGTTGAAGACTTCCAGCGCTGCTACCAAGAGTGGGAACAACGACTCCGCCGGTGTATAGCTGCCCAATGGAACTACTTTGAAGGGGATAACATTGTTGTTTGAAAAAAATAAAAACTTTGGTTAGTATGAAATCAGTCTCATTACTTTTCTCACATACCTCGTATATATATGTCTTACCTTTCTCCAAAAGAAAGTGATGTATCTCCAACGTATTTTAAGCCATGCAGCGATGAGTTAACAAAGTATTCGTCGAGATTCTCATAAATACATTTTCCTATACGTTTATTAGTTGTAGGCTCGCTAAAAAAACAAAAGGTTTATTTAACTTTAATCGATTGTTACTAGGTATTTAATATGACATTATAACACATCAATATGTAAGAGTACATCAGAGTGTAAGCATGAGAAACGTGTACAAAATTGCATTATCAGAGTATTTATATCTTGATTAATTTTTAGATTGCATTTATCAGGTAGGTATCACGCGCGTGTTTCAGTAAAAACATCTATCAGTCAGTCAATAACATAACATACTTGCATGAAATGTAAATTTTACCCAAATTATCTCTTTTACTCATACATCGATTGTTTTGTTTACATACAATGCGTTTTAGAAAATTAGAACCAAGCAGAACTTTTTTTATTATTGGGTTATCTGAAACGACCAGTCGTGGAAGAACAACCAGTCGATTAAATAAATGTAATTGGAGGATAGGCAGATGTTTCATTCAATGAACATCATGTTTGGCAGAAGAACATCAAATAATGACGTTGCTAAAGTTGAAGAGTTTCTATAACGAAATTGTACGATGGAAAAAGTTTTTTTCGCTTCGTACTGACATTTTTAAAAGTTCTCATTTACATCAGAATTACAAGTGATAGCATTTTACCCATCACGCTTAAAGAAATTAATATTTTTGACAGAAAGCACCTGAATTCTTCTATCGAGCTGTTATTAACGCGTGTTGACAGGAGATCAAATCCCAAAATTTCTACTTGTGTTATATGGGTTTTAGCTTCAAGCAGCTATTCTAATAAAAATAAAAAAAATGAAACAGGAAAATCAATCGGGGAAAATATAAAGCATTACATGAGCAGTCTGAAAAGTTTGATTCTAACTTTGAAACATCCTTTGCATGGTAAGCTTGGAGTCAAAGGGAGACAATCTTCAGAAAAAAAAAGGTTTGAAGAGAATAGAGAAAGATGCTTCACATAACAAACTTCTGCATGAAATAATTAAATTGGAGAAGAGAAATACCTGTATCAATCTTTTGGCCAAATTAACAATTTTTGTGACAATACTTCTTGTGTTTGAAAAACATGTAGAACTTCTTCCAACAAAATACTTCTGACAAAGATTTAAAAATGTACTAATTAGTAAGAGTTTCCTCGAATAAAGAATCTAATTTCGTTGAGGTTCCTCTTATACTAAAACCTAAAATCAAAATTCTTTTAGTTTTATGGTAGCTCCGCGATTCTAAGAGGCAGGCCCTTATGGTACTTGTAGAAAATGTAAGGACATAATGCAGGGGAAAAAGGCATCGACCAAGTTTAAAAAAGCATTCTGGTGAGCCACTTTTTTAAATTGATGACCTCCAAAACATTTTGACTTTCATTAAACAAATATTCGTTAAAGCTATCTAGAAAGAGAAAGCCAGAACTCAAAAAGATAGTTGAAGAATAAACAAAAATACGATAGGAACTGACTCTTATCAGTAATACCAAATTGATTATTATTATTAATAAGTCCGTTAAATAATTTTGTGTTAATTCGATTGTTTCCAGAAAATTGTACGTAAATAAGAAATAAAGTTATATATAACAAACCTCGTATGATCCAACGCCAGTGAAACTGGAACTTCCGTCTTTTGACTATGATCCCCAATTCGAAAAATTGTATGATGGTCAGACACCTTACTGCTGTATGAGTCCGTCCATGGTGATCTATTAATCTTTCTAGGTCTTATAGAATTGTTATCAATTCTGAACATGCTTATAACGTATCTAGCAACTGGAGAATTGTTAAAAGGCCGTACGGGAATCTCATCGATCTCTGTTGGTTGCAAAATCACAATCTGGTTTTTATTTGGATCGACAATTTCTTTCAAATTATTCACGATAACAGACATTTAAAATTGCTTTGCTTTCGAGATAGATCTAGAAAAAGAGAAAAATTGAAAATTGCGTAAGTAAAATTATTAACTTTTGAAGTTATAGTTATGAAAGTCAAATTCAAATGTAAAAATGTTAACATGCAAGAATGATTCCAAGCTTAATTGTTGAGCTTCTCCTTGCGTGTGTACTGCAACAAGCTTTTTATCAGAATCATTCATCAAAGATCCTCTTTACAAACACTTGGATGATTGATAGAAATATCAGTTTAATTCTACTTTTTAATGGAGCTTAGTTTGCTTCAACTTAATGCTTGATGAATAGAAAAAAAGTTCAACCTCCTTAATGTTAAATTGTGATGCAAGGAAATTTATATACTAATTGTAGTTACTCTAATGTAGTTTGCGTTAATTTATTATTTTCTTTTTATTACAGACAGATTAATGGAATATCTCTTGTTCCTTTTTATGGATATTCTATGTAGAATTAATTCAAAATATAGAAATTATGCTGGATTTATTAAAATAATGTTAATTACTCACTAGAAGGGGTTAACATACGAAAAAGACTAATAATGATAACCTTTTTAAGTATACTGACCTTCCTTAAAACAATTACGTCAATATAACGAAAGACTGTCTTAGTTCTTGATTATAGAGTGTTTCAAAAAATAGACGTTTGATTTTTATATTTTTTACTGCTTCTTTATTTTTTATTACAATAATTACAGTAGTTTTAAACCTAATAATTTAAACGTTATTCAATCTTAATAAAAGCTCACAATTACCTCTCCGAAGTATGAACTGAAACTGTTTCTGTTACGTGTTATAAAAGACACGTAACCACGTCTTTATTATACAGCTCTGCTGAGATTTCTTGTTTTCTCGATTTTTTGGATGCAACCAGCTAATACAGTCCTAAAGCATTAACATTAATCAATTTTGCAGTCGCGTAACATCTCTGCCCATGGTGAGAGAGTTACACCTAAGAAATTGTAAGAACTTTTCTAAAAGTAAATCTTGTTAGAAAAATCTGAAACTATGGACTAACAGTAGTTGTTATTCTATTTCAAAATCAGCTTATGCTTTCATCTTAGACACTGATATTATTTTAAGCACGGGTACAAAAGGGTACACTATTAAAAATGAATATCTAAATAATTGCATTTAAAAATCTTGTTAGTAATCGTAATGCAAAACTCGACGTTAACTTGTAACAAGTGTAAGCTTCAATAGCAAAAGCTAAAAAGCGTTATTAAAACAAAAATCGGCTAAGATATTCATAGTCTATAGTTTGAGAAGCTTCCAAACACGAAGAAAAAGATTCAGAAAAAAATCAAAGGCAAGAAGATTATTTATTGGACTATCTATGGGTGACTGGATCCATATCGAAATGTTCCCGACTTCTCCGAGGGTCAAGTCTAAGTCAAGAAATACTGTATCAAAGGACATTCTTACTTATACGTAAACCAAAATAAAAAAAAGCTTATCACACATTTAATTTGTTGGATGTGATAATCCTGTTCATGAATAGTCAATAGCGGCCAGGAAATCAGTAACTGCAAAAAATGAAAATTCAGATTTAGACAACACTTTCAGGGCAAAAGACTCTTTGAGATTATTAATTTAAATTAAAATGACGAGTTGTTTAAAAAAATAAATAAACATGACTTTAAAGTCAACACTAACTAACTGTAAAATTCTAAATATTGATGATTTTTAATTTTCCAAAGATAATCAAATGGAATATCATTCCAATATTAAAAAATCAAAACAAGTCTAAAGAGTACACAAAGAACGAAGTAGTTTATGAAAATAATTCTTATAGTTTCTAATGAGCTCTTATTGTTTCTTGCTACATTAGAACACAATAGAATTAGAAGAAAAAGAAGGAAAGGAAGAAAATGAAAACACAAAACTATTCATAAGAATAGACTATTATACGAAAACTATGGTTACAGGAATGGAACAGGAAATTCAGCATTAAAAGCAAGAAGTTGATTAAATGACATAAAAAACCAAACAAAATGAACAAGGATAATTTCAGATATCTGCCCAGTGATGCGGATTTGAGTAGGTACTCAAAATTTCATTAGCCGCACTAACGCTTTGTCGCTCGGTTTCTTCTTCCTTCTCTCTACTAATGTCTCATCAAACCTTTGCTTACAATCAGCAAATTGCAGTTATGTACCTCCTAGGCAAACCGTGTTAGTACCGGTTTTTTTACCGCGCGGTATTATTTTTTCACGGAATTAAATTCACACCGTTTGAAACGGTTTCACAACTACCCCCGCAGATCTTGCAATTCGGGAGGGGGCAAGGGAAAGATGCCTCCATAAAGGCTTCAAAAGGGACCATCATGTTTGATATAGTTAAAGACTCCCGTATTCGGTTAGAAGACCCCGAGGAAGCTTCCATGACTAATCTGACTCTGCGATCCAAAGATCGACGAAGATCTCTATGGCTGGTTTGCCTTAGAATGTCTGCACAGCAAGCTTGTCAGCCAAAACGTGCCGTCAGTCTCCGCTGTGATTGTGAGGCAAACATGTCATTACATGTACGCTCGTGGGGCAACAAAACCACAGAAGGCTCGTCCACTGAGATATCTTTTGAGCTTGCCCAAAACCGACTGTGCGCGACAGTTCAAGTGAGGTAGCCTCGCAGCTAAAACCAAGTATCGACATTATAAAACACGCCCAAGGTATTCTCGCAAAATTGATATGCAATTTCATGCAACACAGCTGAAATGAGAAGGTGAGTTATTCGGAGTAATGGTCGGTTTACACACGCTTTGCAAACCAAGTCTTGCACTATTCAGTTTATGAGTGTAGGTTTAAATATTATGCCGCTAATGTGTATTTTGATATGATGTTGGGGGTTGCGCAAACCTGCAAACTATAGTACTGACCCTTCCTGGGAGAATGTAACAAAAAATTTATTAGGGTTTATTATTTTGCAAAATTGGCTTAAATCTTGACTCCAGTTTTCTACTAATCCCAATAAAGCTGTTTGAAATGTTGTAAATGAACTATCCAATCAAAAAGAACTCCAAAAGAATCTAATCTTAAAACTTCATGATGAAATTGAGAAGAATTCATCAGTAATTGCTTTAAGCTTAAATCGCTTCTTTCTTTTCTTTTACTCCAGATTAATTAATATCTGTTATACGCAAAAACCTCAAAAGTAAGATGTCTTGCGGTTCAGACAATATACCTAGTCTTATAAAAGAGGTACTTTTAGAGACACGTATGTAGGTGTTCCGCTTATTTATCTGGTAAACTTGACATTTATCAATGGCAAATTTCCAACTCGATCGACTGGCACGTTTTCTGAACGGTTACAGTATTATTAATCAAAACCAGTATGGGTTTCCCTCTCGTAAGCGCAGTCTTAGTGCAATGACTGTATTAATCAAGAAATCTTATTAAATAAATTGTTTGCAGGGAGTGAGAGG
>VTPC01003560.1:18601-34014 GCA_011009095.1 Ignelater luminosus | reverse complement strand
TGTGCCATTCTATAGTTCCGATAGAAATCTTTGTCTTCAGCAATTCATGTCTTTATTTTAATTGTAGTGTATTTCCGATTTGGTCACAACCACCGTGGTCACATGCCTTTGTAAATACTATTCCAAACCTATAAATCTCTTCCCGATTTCAGGTTGAACTCAAGTCATGTCCGTGCATTTGCTCTGTTTGTATCATTCGCACTATGAAAAGTGTATGTGTGGCAGGTTCTCTTCAACGCTACACCACCTGGCAGATGATTTATTTTAATTAACTTCAATTTTCAAAGTTCAATTTTTGTTTAGTTTGATTTTCAATACATAGATATATCGGGCATCTCAAGACTCCATCTTAGTCCTTATTTGAATTTATTTGATTTTGGTAATTGCCAAATTGTCTAATTTATAATACAGTCTCATGTATTTTTCTGTGCATAATTTAATTATTATTTTAATGATAACTTTGAATGCACTTTTTGCTTAATATTACTATATTCAACGAACTTTGAAAAAAGTCGTTACTAAATTTGCGAAGTCTATCTGCCTGTATGCCGACATTTTTGTTAAATTTTGAAATTTTGATTTCAGATTTGGATTCTAGATCAAAAACTAAAGCTACCATGGTGTCTTCATTTTTTGATAGCTCTTCGACAACATGGTCAAATTGGCCGCCAACATTAAAAAAATTTTCAAATATTTTTTTTAGTTTAGAAACGTATTCTACATCAAACAATAACAATACTTTTAGTTTTTTAATATCACTTTTGGTCAAAATGGCCGCCAAAACTTGAAACCTTTTTAAGATTGTTGCCCAAATTCAGTAACAAAACGGAGTTCGTTGTGGTTATGCTTTGCATTTCCAGATGCTTTGTCTTTTTACCATAGTTGTGTTCTTTCTTTTGTGGTTCTAGCCTCTTTCCATACGCTCAACGTCGCCGCTGAGTTAGCTGGGTAAGACAATGAAAGGTCTTTGTGGCGTAAATATTTTCTAACGCTGGATTACGTTAAACATCTTGGAAAATTACTCAAAAAGAAATTTGTGTCGTGGTTATTAAAGGAAACAGTTACAAAAATTCTGTACTAATGAAAAAAGCGCATAGATCATAGGTAACATAAGAAGGGAAAAATGGAAACTAACACTCACTTATGTTTGAAATAACTTTTAAAATGACACTTTTACAATCTTTTCGATTAGTACTGTTGGGTTTCTTATCAATGCAGTATTTGTTTACAAAGTTTGAGTTTACGAAATTCTCATTTACTCCTAAACATTATTATTGACTCTGACTGAAAAATAGTGAGTTTGAGAGCATCTTCTGTAGATAGATAAAACTAGTATCAACAATTGTGAATTTATTGCGATTCGAAAACAGCTCAAGTAGCCCTTTCTTGCTTTCTAACTGACACAACCCAGAACAGCTGATTTCATGACGACAGTTAGGATAGTTATGGGACGTTCTTAATCAATGACAGGCATCCTGTTTACAGAGTTTCTTACAATTCCAACAACTGACAGTCTTAAATTTAAAAGAGAAATTTTCTTACTGTTTGTTGTTATTATTCAGATTTTGCACTTTGTCGGTCTTTGCTGTTAAGGTTCTTCTTTGCACAAATGCTGCAAATGATTTTATTTCCAAAATTATCACTATCTTTATCATATTTTCCAAAAATGTCATTAATAACTTGATCACATACAAGACACTTATGATAGCTTGAAAACTCTTTTCCACACAGTAAACCATCTTTTTTAGTCTGTTGGTTGACCTTTTCTTTGTTTGGGTCGTTATAGTTTGAGCATTGGAGAACTGTTTCGATTTTTCTCAATAGCACGTGTTTTTAGTAAGGAAAAATCCTCAAGTCGCATAAGGGCTTCTTTTGATGCCTGTGTAGAAAGCTTGGTTCTTTCTTCTTTAAATAATCTGAAATCTTTCAGACTAATTTATTTTGTTATTGTCTGACATCCAGGCATAGCAAGACTCGAGCAGCTTAGTTTTTTAAGCAATCTCTGACTTTGTAGATGTCGTGACTTTTCGTGCATAAGTTTTATATTATCGTGCTAGCAAGTTCCTGATTGTTGTTACTCTGGAGTACACAGGCGCCACCATCTAATACACAAAAGTTGATAGCTATTTCTTCGGTTGTTTTGTTTTTATCTAAACGCAGAACTATGAACTGGGTTAATTGGCCTCAGCAGTTTATTAAAAAACAATAATTTTCATCTGATTCTGGTTACATATCAATCAAGCCTAGGTGACCCCGAGCATTTGTGCTATTTGAAAGAATTTGATATCTCTTTCTTCTTTAATTGTTACTGTTTATATGTGTCAAATAGGAATCCATCACGTCAGTTTAATTTGCATGACTTTACACTATCGGCAGACAGGGTTATGAATATCTAACTATGGGCTCGATCACTCTACAACTGCCAGAATGTTTTTCTAAACAGCTATGTACAATGCGAATTCCATGTTGAGGTCAATTATCAAATATCATAATTCATTCTGATTGTTTGTTGCTCATTGAGCGGTTTCGGTAATTGAGCCTAACATAAAAAATAATTCTTACCCAGTTGCCTGACTTTCTTGTTCATCTATAAAAGCTGTAAATAAAATTGTATTTAGAAGCTTTATAAGATTACAAGAAATTCAAAATAAGCACCACACACAGTAAATTAGAGTTAAAGAATAGTTTTTCCATTGCCAACATGGAAAATTGTGAGCTTTTTTCCCACGACTTGATCTTCTACGGCCGCCCAATTCCACAAGACAATGCTTAAGATAATTACGCAATTAACTAATCAGATGATGAGATTAACTTAGGTATACACTAGATTAAATATATAACTGGGCCTATCTGAATCTTTTCGGGGGAAAAATCTGTAGAAGTATTGTTACGTGTGCAACACGTGCAGACGGCGCTTTTCTTTTGATTATTATTAGTTGCACAGTTCTATCTCAGTTACAATAATATATGCGTATTTTGAGTGCTTTCAAAATCAAAAAAATACCAAAAACCTACTTCATACTTGCACTCTAATCTTGTTTCCTCTACCAGATACCAGTAGACCAACTTTTCCTCTTTTTGGTTCTTTTTCCCACTCTTTAGTAACAACCCTGTTTATTAAACCTCTGATTTACCTTGCTAGTTTCTTTTGTGGTTAGTTCTTTTGCTTTTTTGCTTGATCGACTTGGGCCACACTAAGAAGTCAAAAATCACCCTACGTCTTGTATGTTTTTAAATTTCAACTTTATTTATATATTCTGATGCAAACTCAAATAACTGTATCCTTAATTAAGGTATTTCAAAGAAAATGATCTTCTGTCAAAATCTTGTTATACTTTTGTCTTTGGATCTGTCGTCCGTTCTTAAGTATGTTAATCCTGAACGTGTTAGAAAATTTGGACTTTTAATTTGAAAAATTATCATAAAGTCTGTGGCCAAATTAGCAAAAAGTGTAGCCGTAGACCTTGTTGGGAAAAAAGAAGAGATAAGAAAATGTTAAGTATAACTAAGTAAATTCACTAACAAGTGCATTTTATAAAATTCTTTTGAAAGAATATTGTCTAGCTCTGCCAGGAAATTCTGTTACAAAAAGAAATAAGATGACAAATTTTGACAAATTTCTATTCCACTTTTTGTAAGTATTGATGTCTCTAACAGAAATAGAACTAGAATCTTAAGCTTGAGTTGGTTACTCTACCAACTGTGCTAGTACGATAGCGCATTTTGGTTTCTACATTTGAAATTGGTCACATTCTAGGTGAACTTACCTTCTATGCTAGTGCTGCAATTCTCGTGCAATTCGCCGCAAATGGTATCAGCAGATGAAGAAGCTAAAATCATTTAGAAATAAAAGAAATATTTCTTTATGAATATTTGAAACTGCTTACTTGGCAAAAAATTTGGAATACACCCACACATCTGAGATGTATAATTCGCCAAACACTCGATTCTGCAGTTGACTCTGTTATAAATTTTGTAATATTTTAAGTATTTTTCATCAATAAAATAACATTGCCGACTTTCAATATCCATGCTTTTTAAGGATTTAGTAGAATCTTGAATTATTGGTTTAAAAGCTACATAATATTCGTGTTCAGGTAACATCATTAATGAAAAGGACTCAATTCGTGGTATTTCCACTGGAGTATGAAAGCGTATCTGAATATCTATATTATTATAATAATTTTAATAACCTGTGTTAACCAACTTACCTTAAATCCCATACTAACAGTGCTTGAACAGTAGTAATTATATTTGTCAACATCCAGCACAATAGTGAGACCTTCATTTACTCCTACTCCTAAAATTTGAAATTAACAAGAAAAACTTCATAGTATATAACCTTTAAGAAATGATTTTAAAGGTTGTTATGTTGAATAATCACACTGGAGAACATTCAAGAATCTCCATGAAATTTCTGATTTGATAAAACTTGATCTCTGACTCTAGTGTCTATCCAACTTACCTAATGACTTGAATGGAAAAGCTTCTTCTGGTGTAATATTTCCAGAATAACCTTTCTCGGGGTTCCAGTTGTCTAATTGGGTTATATTATAATTTTCACTAATTTTTGTAAGTTTCTGACTGAAATTTAAGAAATATGTACAGGGATAGTGTTAAAGTTCGCGTTATGCTTGGTGATCTTGGAAAGTATTTGATACGCAAAGTAGGTTGAATTAGGGTCACGTAGCATTTTTTACTACTTAAAGCACTATCTTATGGTGAATGTCTGACCTGCCTGATCCTCGTGTGATGCTTTGACTTTCAAGAACTATCTTCAATTCATTTTCCATTATGGGTATTGAGCTTTGCTACCCTTACAATTCCTATATGGCGTATTTAAACAGTAATAACATCAGACTGATAGAAAAGAATATCAACTATCATGCCCATAAACGATAGTAGAAGTAAATCTGATAAAGCTTCTGGAAAGTCAAAACGTCTCACCAAAATTTGAATGCACCAAGAAGGTGTTTTCTATTTAAATAGTCTCTAATAAGGTTATACCAAAACAAATATTTGAGGTTGTCTAAAATACGCAACTCTGCTTTAACTGGTATGGTCAAAATTCAAAAACATAAGTCGCCATACTTGCGGTAAATGTATTCTATTGGTAATCTATTAAAAGTGCAGCACAATCCATCATCTGTCATAGTTGTTCGGAAAAGACGCTGACAGCTAATTATCTTTTTTCTCCATTTGCACAATTTTAACATTTCTTTGCAAGGTTCTGATACCTAAAGGAAAACTATAGATTATTTAGGAAAATGCCAAAGTATAAATAATTATAAACATAATCAGTACTCACGAACTAATAACTTATTTTACTACTATATACTTACCCTTTTAATAAAATCATAGAAAATATTTATATCTTCTGTTCCTTTTAAATCGGCGCGAGAAACAGCTACAGAATGTGCATTAAAGTTGCATATATCTTTTAAGAGAAACTTTTCAGTTGTAGACCTAAAATACTAAAAGTTGTTTTATTTTGTTGCATATTATTTAACGCATGCGTAATTTCTATTGTTGTTCCATATACGTGAACATGAATATTATACCAAATGTTTCACCGAAGACTGTTCCTCCCTTTCATGTTTAGTAAACTAGTGTAAGCATTTAAATAAAAAATGAGGCAATGGGTTTACTCAACTATAAATATCATTTAACCCCTATATCTATCGTCTTCGGAGAACCAACCGATATAATTTTTATGTTCGATTATAATGATCACACTTTATAATACGTAACACAGCTTGAACTAAAAACAAGTTAACATAATCAATGTCATCGTATTGTCGTAGGTGTAAACATGCAGCTAAAATGATGGTCCATAAAAGTTAAAATTAACATAAAAAAACTTTGACTGATTATACCCATTGTGCAATATTGTTTTTGCCTCCCTTAGTCTAGCTTCGTTCATGCTACAAATAGTTAGTGCAGGAAATGGCACGTTGTCCATAGGCATTGGAGTTGAATTAATAACAAAAATAATCGAGATGTTATTGTAGTGGTCATATATCGCATGAATAAAATAGATAGCAAAAGCTACTGCGACTCCAAAAGATAGCGTCCAGAATATTCTAAAATATAAAATGATCGATTAAAAATAATTGTTAAAGTCAGCAAATGTTGATAGATCATCTCAAGAAATCATTGCAATACGACAATGTGATATTTCTGTACTGTGTTGATCTTATTAAGTCAATATCTTTGAGTTTGATAAAAGTCATGAAACCAAGGTAAGAAAACCTAAAACGTCGCTTAAAAAATGATGATTCGAAAAAAAGGAACAGAGAAAAATTCTATGCTAAGATGAAAAAGAAGAAGAAAGCTTTTGGGTTTTGATGAGGTCAGAAGGCAACAGCGGCAGTCCGTGATCTATTTCAGGGTAAGCCAGGACCGTGTGATTGCTTTAAATTGTCAAATTATAATATAAACAAATTAACCACTCGGGTGGTTCTGACCAATTCTGAAGTTAGGTCACGGGCCACCACTGGAAAGCAAACTATATTTCCGATTTTTCAGACGTTTTGAGTCTCTTTTGTTTGTCTACTTCCGTTTTGTATTATAAGAGCCGAGAATGGTATCTACAACGCAAAGCTAGTGTGGGTAAGTTTTCTCTAATTTCTTAGTAAGCTATCTTGGTAACCTTCTGCAAATGATTTGTTTTAATGAGGTAAAAACCAAAAATACCTTTTCAGTTAGAGTATTCAAAAATACTTCTCTTTATGTTTAAGGCTTGTTTTGATTTATTACTAAGCCATTGGGGGTAGAACAGCAACTTTAGCAACTGACGTTTTTTGGTCTAGACAGAATTATCTAATTCTGGACGTTTGAACAAAATTCTTGCTCGATTAACAAACCAGCGTGTTAACTTCGATATTTATGTGAGGACTAAATCTCTTCAAGGTCGCTAAATCTCATTCTGACAAGATAACCAGTAGAATTGTGCTTTAAATAAAAAAAAAAGAGTTACCAGGAATGAAACTATATTAGGAGTTAACCAAGGGTATTCGGACTTTGAATGTTCATTTGATCAATGAAAAAAGATGTAAACCTAAAAAACAGCAGATGTCTTACCTTTCTGAGTAGGACAGAGAATCATTTCCTATATATCGCAATCCGTGTAAACTAGAATCTCGTAAGTAACCTTTAATATATCTGAGTGCTTTTAGTTTTAAATTGGTATTGATTTTCTTTCTAAAAAATTGCTATTGATTTCTTCGAAAAAAAATAAAAATTTAAAATATTACCTTTTATTAATTGAATGCATTTGGACGTTTGCTTTTTGTTTGCCTGTTGAAGGAACGCTATACATTTTAAGTAATTCTTAAGAAAATAATTTTCTTATATTAAGCTATATGATTTGTATCTCTGTTTATATTGACACTGTCAACCTTTTAATTACAGCTCGTGCATAACATTTAACTTTTAAACGACATTAAATAAAAAATAATAAAGAAGTAAGCTAATGGGTAGTAGAAATTCACTGTAATAATAATTCATGGCTGATTACTACGATAACTAATGTAATGCGTGCGCCTTTTGCATGAATTGTTAACCAATAATTTTAATGTCACTTTGATATATCACCATTATTCTTCTTCTAGAAGTGATCGTAATGACAGCCTTGTTTCTATTTTATAATTTATTGTTATATAAAGTAAAGACTTTGATTCGATAATTATTAAATCACATTTAAACTATTTAAACTTCATTATTTTAACTATGGAATTTTCTTTAAGTATAGAAAAATTGTTTATCTGTGATTTAAGGTTCATTCAGAAATTTTTGATCGAAAGACGTTTGATTCCTTTTACTTAGAGTCTATCTTGAACAACTTACTAATTGTTTTGACAAAATCTACGAAAATGCAGGCAAAAGCTTGGTATGTGAAATTATTATAAATATTAGATCTTTAATATTTTTCTTACTTACAAAAAGGCTATTTAGTTAACGTGTGGAATGTTGTACATAGATAAAATTTAAAAAGTATGCACCATTGCTTGACGTTCTAGAATATTCTGAAGTCTGATAACTAGTTGCATCTAACGTTTAAAAGTGAAAGTAAGAATTACTACATTTCTCTGACAAAATTGTAACGAGTTATAATTAACAATTAAAGACGAGTTACGCAACCCCACCTTATTCTCACTACCTACCTATAAAAGACTTCGTAGCCAAATGCATCAAATATAGTTTTACCCTTCGTTCCGAATAGTACAGCTGTTGAGTAAGAAAACCAAATGGTAAGGCCAAATGCAGCTGCATATATACCAACCCTATTTACATCATGCATGCTAAGATTTAAAAAATCTGATTATCATATTCATATTCATACCAGTTAATATCAACGGCAGTATATTTTCCGTTTTGCTTGGCATGGGATCTAGTTAGTAGTACGAATATTGGGCAACATCCGACAACGTTCTATTCGCAAAACTGTCTGGTAAAAAATTAAACCACTATAAATATATACCTTCCACCATACACCCGCATTAGCCTACGATGTACTTCTGGGAATGGACTTCCTGCAGACTACCGACATCTACGTAAACTTTCGCATCAAAAATGTATTCATGGAAAGCGGTGACAACAGCTGCAAATGATCTCACTGTCAAAGAGAAACAGCAGCTCAAATAATTTTTAGAAATCAAGTTGCCTAAGCTCCAAAAAGACATCGTCACAACTAATCAAGTTTATAAAACAGAAGTATTTGCCCCAGAATCCAAATCCCTTCAGGAACGACATTACCGTCGTAACTTCCGCCACCGATGGGAATAGAAAACAAATAAGTGACCAGGTCATGCAGAAAAAAAAGGAAATTTGTCGTCAAGCTAACATCAAAATGCTTCAGACCGCATTTGATAACTAAAATATTTTCTCCTTTTGTTCACCTCCTGCAGATCTTTTCGGACAAAAATTGTACCGTATCCATATTAAAGGCCTTAAACCGTATAATCTCTCCAGTTTACAACTATGAAAACCAAATAAAAACATCCGCCGCAGACCGTTAAGACCTGCTCCACCACAACAAAAAACCTGGAGGTTTCAGCAAAAATTCGGGTATGGAAGCCCGATCTCTGTTGGAAATGCAGAAATTCCAGTCATTGACGTCAAACGTGCTTGGGAATGCCTTTCCGACTCTGCTCTCGTTGTGGTCGGACAGATGTCTTTTTCAAAGCGTGCCCGTGCTCGTAAATACCTTTCCTTTAATTTTTTTTAAATCTCTTTGGAGCTTGAGCAGGTTAATAGATAAAACTCAGTTTTATTAACTTAATGAATTGTTATAAAAGTGGAATTAGAATTAGACAGTAAGAACCCACAGGTATTTGAAAAATTTTAGGAAACGCCTTAGTAGTTTTTCATTGCGAAATAGAAATTAGGAATGTTTTTCTACATTCTTTCTTAATATTGGTTTTAGAATAAAAAACTTTGTAGAACCCTCCCCTTATCTTCACTCAGTTTTTTTGTTTCATTATACTTTTTTTTGCAATGTGATTAAATTAAAAGCAATAATACTATGCTCAATAGACTTTCTCAATATTGTTTATTTTTATCATAGTTTTGCTTTGAAGATCTAAGTTTAATTGCGCTACTATTTAGTACTAGACTTATTGTATTTTTCCTTATTTTTGAATGGATTGGCTTGTCTTACGTTTAATACGATTTCTTCGAAGAACTCTAAAAAGAATCTTTAGAGATACATGATAAAGTAATTCCACAACACTTAGTGAACTTAATCCCAAAAACAGTGCTAGCAATCCTCCAGTGAATGCTAGAAATTAAGTGCAGTTTAATTATAAAGATTTGAATGCAAATCAGACAATGTTGCTTACATAGAAATTCAACAAATCCATACAATTCTGTTCTAGTAACTCTATCGCAGTACATGGTTTCAGGAAAAATCTTGACAATTGTAGAATTACTACCATTACTAAAAAAATATATTGGTTCATGTTAGTTAGCTAATTGAAAGTTGACGTCTTACTTACACTTTATTGTTTAAATTGGTAGCAAAAGATAGCGTAGTATCGTATTCTAACTGGAAACATTCTGGTAAGCAGTTACATTTGGAATTATTTCTAAAAATTATAAGAAATATCTAGAATTATTCTTAGAAAAAGTTTATTAACATTACTCGTCATCTTTATTTTCCTGTTCATCAATAATGGCTGCAAAGAACAAGAAAATATAATTAAGATTTCAATAAAGGTTTTGAACTTAAAGAACAGTCTACTACTGTTATTATCGAGATTGGACTGGTCCGATTTGGGCACAGAGTCTGTGAATATTCTGGCCTCTATATTATATTATTTGGTCTGGCAAAAGGTTGGGATTTTTGATTTCGACTCTACTTGATCCCCTGGCTCATTTGGCCTTGAGTCTTTAGACTCCTAATTTTTCGGACTAGTCCAACTTTGGTAATTATTATTATTATCATTATTTTTACCTTCTACAGTGTTGCTGCAATTTTCTTGTAATTCGCCACATACCTTCTCAGTCGAGCTGCCTGCAATGTATCAAATTAAAAATTCTTTGTTTGCGTTAATTGTAATGATTTACTTGGTATGTAATTAGGAACGCATCCACACATTTTAGCCGTATAATTCACTAAACATTCAATTTTACAATTTATTTTGTTGTAAATTCTAGAAAAGTAACTGTTATCGATAGTTTTCTCATGAAGCTATCTGTCGTACCTATAATATTTCAAATACTTCTCCCCAACAAAGTAGCATTTGCGTTGATCAACATCCATATCCCTCAAAGAACGTGTAGAATCTTGAATTAGAGGTTTAAAGGTTATGTGATGTTCCTGATTAGGTAATAAAAACAAAGAGAACGATTCGACTCTTGGTATTTCAACTGGTGTGTGGAAACGCAACTAGAATTATTTGTTATTGTAAATTAAGCGAGAAAGAAAATATACTTGGCATACTTTAAATCCCACACTTGCTGTGCTTGAACAATAATAATTGTTTGAATCAACATCAAGTTCAATGATGAGCCCCTGACCTGAGCCTATTCCTGAAAGTTGGCATATTGTAACAATATCAAATCAAAGTTACTAATGGCATGTTAGTTCTAAAAGTGTTCTTAACAGTGAGTTTTACCAAATATTGAAAGTATAAGTTGTAAAGTCTTTCGTTCTTCAACATTCTCCTTATTTTTTAATGCTTAAGTCTCGATTTTATAATGCCCGTTATAAATAAACAGTTCTACTATAAGATTTATTTTTGTTATAATAAATTTAATATTTGAAGGTAAGTTGTCTAATGTTAGGTACCGATTATAAATATTCTTAACCTATGGTCATATGACCATAGCAGCTCGTGTCTTTTAGATAATAAATAGTAGCATTACAGTGTATATCTACCTAATGATCTAAAGGGATACACCTTATCCGGTGTTATGTTTTTGGAATAACCTTTTTCAGGATTCCAGTTATCTATTTCGTAGCTTTCATAAAACTGTGCGAATCTTATAAAGTCTTGACTGGAATAAATAGAAAAAAATTATACTTAATTAGCTAATACTTCTGTTTTAAAATATATTTAGATAGAAAGGATTACCTTCTAAAAATATAATCAATAGGCAGTCGATTAAAAGTGCAACATAATCCATCATCGGTCATACTCGTTCGAAAAATACGGTTGCACTCAATTAGAGTTTTACGAAATGTACATTTCTTTAACATTTCATTGCATGGTTGAGATACCTAAAATTTCCAGTTTAATTAAATCTAATTTGTAGAAGTGCATGAGTAATTTTATTGGAGGCATAACCACTCTTTCGCAACAAAATAATGGAGATGTAACAAAAATTTTATGGAAAACCAAGGCGTAACCACCGAAGTTTTATTATTTTATTCAATTAAAATGTATCTTAAATATAAAAAAAAAACAAACAAAGCAGATTTTGTGTAAATAGTTACCTACCCTTCTAACAAAATCGTACACAACGTTCACATCTTCCGTTTCATTTCTCGTGCTTAGTAAAAAATTAGAACTTGAGTTTAAATCGCATACATTTCTAACAAAGGTCCTATCAGATTCCGTGCTAGAATATAAAGAATCCTACAGTATGTATAAAATAAAACAAACGTAAATGTACCCGTTTTGCAAAATCATTTCTGCTTGTGTACGCCTAACTTTATTCATGGAACAAAGAGTTAATGCTGGAAATGGTATATTATCCATACGTAACCGTGTCGGATTAATAACCATTATAACTGGTGTGCTGTTGTAGGTGTAATATACGGAGCTGATAAAGTATATTGCACAAACCAATGCAGCCCCGAAAGAAATTAACCAGAATATTCTGAAACAATAGATGCTTCTCTATAATTCACACGTCCAAATTGATTAAATTCTCAGAACACACTCCAAACAACTAAAATTTCTACAGAAAACTGAACTTGCCCGTACAAGCAAATTTTTAACGAGCAAACAATTTTTTCCAAAGCAACAATAGAAAATGATTTTTAAAAATTAGCGTACCTTTCTGCATATGCAAATGTGTTATCTCCAATGTATCTCAATCCATGTAACGTAGAACCTTTCAGGTAATCTTTGATGCATTTTATGGTCTTTCGTTTCAGATTTGACTTCATCTTTTGCCTACAATCACACACATAGCATTTCTTTCTATTAAAATAAAAACTGCTCGAGGAATTAGTTACCTTTTATCTAAAATCTGATACTCAACTAACGACATGATTACATCAGTTTACTCGTTCTTAATAGCAGCAATAACAATGGAATGTGTAATAAATGTATTCTCTTTATTATGCATTATGCATTAATATGTCTGTCTATTTTTGTTCATCTTGTGGGCGATTTTAGCTTTTAAAAATAATTTATATTCAATTTCTAACCCTCAAGTAAATGTATAAAAAAAAGGATTGAATTAGCATATAAAATGTTTCGTGACTTCTGTTATGTCGTGCCGTTAACCTAAATGTATGTCATATGTGTACCCTTCAAATGAATCATTAATTTTGTTTTCGCTTTTGTGTGTCTTAATTGATAATTTTAAAGATCCATCATTTTTATACAAAGTAGATTCTTAGTAAACAGAATAGGTATGAATGCGTTCACTATGTTTTTACATATACGATTTGTGACGATATTATGATGATAGGAAGGTAAGCTCAGGCAAAGCAAACCCATTTAATATTTTAATGCCTTTAATAAATATGTACTAAGGTAAGTTGAATGAAAACAGTATATTTCGCAAACTGTTAAGCATGGTACAAGCTGTATTTGTAGTGCTTATCTATCCTTAGTTCTGAAGTACTTACAGCACAACCTTATAGTAAAATAATAAAAAACTTCTATAATACTAAGAGCGCCAAATCCTAGGAATAACGCCAGCAAACCACCCATATAGGCTAAAAGAGAAATTAGCTGTCTCTTTTCTGTAGCAAAAATTATTTTGAAATTCTTACACACAAAGTCAGCAAAACTGTACAACACAGTCTTTGTAAGCCTTGTAAACTGTCCATTGATAAAATAAATATGAATAACTGCCATATTCCTTCTGAAATCAAGTATACTTAACATTGTAATTTGTTTTTTCTAAAATGATGTGTAAACATACATAACATATTCTTTTGAAATATTTGTCAAAATATCTTTTCCCATTCTAAAGGATCCAATAAGACGTCCGTATGACATGCTTTTTTCAAAACTTAGCTCAAAACACGCAGGAAAACAATTGCAAGGTTTCCTAAAAGAACAAAGTTTAGTAGTAACAGAAAAATTCAAAATTAGATGAGAACGTACACTTGATTAGATTTCCTTCTTCTAGCTCTTCCTGCAGCTAAAGCATATGTTATCAGACTTAAAACAACAAAAGCAAAAATGATTAGCATTAGTACTACCTTCAAATTTTTCATTGCATTTGTTGTGTATTTTTCCACATATTTTTGACGAGCTGTTTCCTAAGACAAGAAAAATTAAAGATACTTCAAAAGTTTAAATTAATTAATCTTTAGTTAAATTGCAATTTTATTTTATGAATTTGTGTTAATTCTATGTGCGTGAATGTTTGCTACGTATTTCCAACAATTTCCCCAAATATCTAAGTTGGGAACTTTACAATTTTGCTTTTATAATTGTGATGCAATTATTACTTTGGACTTTTATTCTGAAAATCTGTTTGAAGAAAATCTCATCATCGATATTAAGTTGCTACGATTCGAATTGAGTTTTTCGGGACTGATTTGCAAACAAGTTATTTCCAAAGTGTATTTGTTTCATGAGACCAGAATTTTAGGTCAAGTATCAATTGAAAAACAAATATATCGAACCGAGCAAGCTTTTCGAGTCGATTGATTTTTTCAAAACGATTGTTTTGCCTGGACAGGCTTTTTTGGACTGCCGTTTTGGAGCCAGTTAAGAATATTGCCGTGTTTCTTTGATCGTGTCGCATTTATTCCAGTTGGACCGAGCCGGGCTGAGCTTAAAAATATCGATTTGTGCAGAACTCTAGAACACACACATTCCCATATTAACAAACAAAACTATTAGGAACTTGAGATATATGAAGTTTGCTTTGAAACTAGAAAATTTTCATTATTAGATTTTAGATTATTTGTGATTTTATGAAAAGAAACGTCTGGAAGAATGGCATGCGACGAGATCGAAACTGGTAATTTATTTGCATCCTGATGTTTTGTAATGATATTTTCTTTTTGTTACCCTTTTGCTGTTTCGTTCACTGTTCAAATCTTCTTAGTAGTCAAAACCTTTTTATTAATTCAGATATGCTTATCGGAATTCCGTCTGTATTTTATTCCTTATATTTAACACGTGTGCTTCTCAGAATTCTGTCTGTGCCGTGTTTATTTTAATACATGTGCTGTGCGGCTTCTATTAAGGGGCCGCCTATTGCCTTGCCGCTGCGTAAATTTCTTAGAAAATCTTATTGCCGCTTAGGCGACGCAAGACCCAACAGGCAAGAGTAGTTTGAGGAAGTCCGCTTTACAATGGATTAATGCGCGCCTAAACTTTCCTCTAAGTATAGGGAACATCTTGCATCCAAATATGTTTCGTTTACATCTTTGTAATATGAATATGGCATACTTTGGGGCTTGGCCTAAAGTTCAGCACGTTTTTGCGCGTTTGGAAGATGCAGAGAGTCACTAGTTAGCGAGCGAAATAGTGTTGGGCAGGACATGCTTTTAAACTGAGTTTGTAAGAGGTACCTCATTACTTTTTTGAGTCAGTACATGTCCCAGTTCAAATAAGGCCAGGCGGGCGAGTGTAGATAGCGAAGGTAGGATGACGTAAGTACTGAACACGTCGGCCCCCGTCTCGCGTCGCGTAGTAACAGGACATTTCTTTTGAAGTGAGACATTGTATAAAAGTGAGCCGTCGGTACAATTTTCTCTCATGTATGGG
>VTPC01003560.1:0-13638 GCA_011009095.1 Ignelater luminosus | reverse complement strand
CTGACACATCCACAATTTTCCAACATTGTGTCTGCAATACATTCCATACGACAATTCACTTTTGAATAAACCCTAAAATGTACGCAATATCATCTTCAAAAGAGATTTATACGTAATCAATATTTTACCTGTAATACTTAAGCTGCTTTTCGTCAAGAAAGTAACATTTTCTTTTTCTTATACTTAGATATCTTAATTCTGTGTTGGCTTCCTTTATAATAGGCTGAAAAACAATATCAGCTTCGACACCCGTTGATACAAAGAAAGAGGAGTCAGATAGCTCTTGCATTTCAATTGGATTGTGAAGATATACCTAAAAATCAGTACAGGAAACTAGACAGTAGTGACTAAAAAAAGATGAGCAAGCATTTCCATGCAGGTGCATATATCAGAAGTCTTCAATAGAGTTACGTTTTTCTTAAAATCTTGCTTGTAACAGGTGAAAATTTCCCACTACTTTTTATTATGTACCTTAAATCCCACACTGTTGGTTGTAGTGCAGAAATAGTTATCAATCTCAGCATCTAGAACAAGGGATAATCCCAAATGTCTTCCAACACCTGCAATTATTGTATTTAGTGCTATTAACTAATAGGCAGATATTCAACTTTTACCAACCGGTAAGTCTAAATGGAAATACATTGTAGATAAGATCTGATGCATAACCTCTCTCTGGATTCCAATCATCCACTCGATAATTACCAGGTTGCAATGTGTCTAAACTTATTTCTCCCCTAGCAAATTTAGTAATTTATAAATATTACTTGCCAACTATCAGCTGTCTTACGGATTTTTTAAAATATAATCCCAGGGTAGTTGATTAAAGGTACAACAAAGCCCTTCATCAGTTAAAGATGTTGCGAATACCCGATTGCAACTGCTTTCTTGAGTTCTAAACTTACAGTATTTTAACATTCTTTTGCATGGATGATCAGCCTTAAATAAAAATTCAATGAAATATAACCATAACTTGAAAGTGTATTCGACAACTCACTTTTACCATAAAATCATATAAATTCCTCCAAGAAGTAATGTAATCTTCCAAATCAACAGAAGACAGTTTAGACTTACATACATCATTTAACATAGCCTTCTCAGCTTTGGTTCTATAAGTTGTTCAGTTATTGTAAAATTCTCAAAATTATTAACAAAGAAGTATCAGACTTACCCATTAAATAAAATATACTTAGCAAAACTCTTTTGAACTAAATTCATATTACAAATGGTTACCGCAGGAAATGGTACACTGTCTATAGACACAGGCATGGAGTTTGCAGACATAATTATTGGATTATCATCGTATTTCTTATACACGCTTAATACAAAATAAGTAGCAAACGCAACAGCAAATAGAAAACACGTTAGCCAAAATATCCTAAAAGATTACCATACCAATATTGTTACATTTTAGACATTGACATTTTATTTAATACTTTCCTTTCAATTAATGTTCGAGAACTATCCCCAATGTATCTTAATCCATGCAAAGTAGAATTGACCAAATATTTGTTAACATCTTTATTTTTTGTATCTTTCAGTGAAATTTTGCTAGAAAGGTATAGATAAGATGTAATAGTGACTCAGTAACGTAAGATCATAAAGAACTATGAAACGAAATCATTTTGTGCTTTTGCAACCATTTTACTTCATCAAGGCACCAATATATTACTATATAAGATATTCTTAGTTACTTTTTCCCACACCATTGAGCAGACATCAAGATTTTCAATCTTGCTTTCTGAAAAGTTAATCAAACAAAAGAAACGGTTACTGAACCCTAAGAAATTATAATGTAACTGACTACTTAGACTCAGTCTACTGCCAAAATGGTCATTTCTCAATCTAAGGGCGATTTGTTAAAACAGCTCAGAAGCTTTTCTTCGGCCAAAAACAGTACGAAGAACGGTTGATGACTAGAATATGATAAAAGGTAATTCAATATCGTTCAATTTTGTTATCTTCTCAAATCTTGAAGGATTTTTCAGAACCAAAACGCACGACCTTTCACTTACCACGGAAGATCATATAGAAATCTTTCTGATCATGACCAACAAGTAAACAATAAAGTAGAGCAATATTTTGCAAAGATTGAGGTAACCCATCAAAAGTCATACCAAGGCCAAAACGACTTTTACAGAAAAAAATGCGTCATTTTATTACCAAGTATTGTTATAATTTGAAGAACAGTCTTTTTTCACAATTTGTAAATCAATCTAGGCGCCCACTGTCACTGTCATACAAAATTTCATCCAGTCAGCATTTCATTTTGTAATGTATGCATTAGAAACTTTAAAAATTACTTGTAGTCGTTTGTGTTTTAATTTTAAACCAACTTTTATAAAGAACAATTTTATAAAAACCTACGCCAGGAAATCAGATGAAGAATTTAAACAGGAATTTGAGAAAAGAATTAAAGAAATACAAGAAGCTGCCGGTAGGATCCTGCTTCAAATTGCACAAGATATTACGAAAGAATTTGAAGCAGCTAAATCAGGAAGTGTAAAAAAGGTTCAGGAAGCTGCTCAGGAGACTTTATCTAAAGCTATACAAGATTTACAAAAAGAGTTTGAACAAGTCAAAAAGGAAGCAGTTAGACGAACTGAAGGGGAGGTTAATGAAGCTATTGAAATTTTAAGGAAACAAACACAAGAAACTCTTGAGAAATTAAAGAAAGTGGTAGATAATATAAAGATGTTTAAACAGTAGTTGCATTGAAAGTTGTCAAGAATTTACTGTACATGTTCTTATACATGGGTAGTAAAATGTACTGCATAATATTACTTTAATTAAAAGAAAGTCCCTTTTTTACAAACCTGTTTGATTGAGTTGTTTTGCTATTTTTTGTAGGTAAAACTCTATTTGCTTTATAAACTCCAAGAGAATTTCTTTCGGTAAATATGGGATTTCTCATTGTTCTCTTCACATCTCTATTATTCTGGGTATAATTATGTTCCATTTCTTTACTAGAACTATTTAGTTCCTGAGTATATATCATAACTTGCTTTTGTTTTATTATACTGAACGTGTTAACCTTATTTGTGAAAATGTTTGTTGAAAGTAATTAAATTTTAAATTAATTTTATATTTAATTATTGGTATCTGTATATTTGCTGTTAGTGATTTATGAGCGTGGGTTGGTTTCAAGGTAAGTCTTTCAAGAATTATTTAATTGAAAGAATTTTAAGAAAGATTTATAACCCTTGATTTACTCTACAATTAAACTCAGAAATTATAAAATTGATTGAACTGTGTACAATAATTAGTTTAATTTAATCGACAAGCTCACATATGTTGACTTGAAAGGGCAGCGCTTAAAAAGTAAACTTTTCTTTAATGAAACTTTGATTAATTCCTGTCAGCTAGAGATCTTATAATTGTATAGGTAGATTTATCTTAATACCTAACCTACTTAGTCTTCTTTATTCTTGAAATTGGGACTTTCAAACAGTGGCATAGCCAGATACAGTAGGCTATCATCTAAACACACTGGGCTGGTTGTATCACCTAAACTGCACTTCTGCCTTAAAACGGGCAATTTCGGCCTCATACGCTATGGGCAAAATATGACCTGCGAAACATTCGAGAATAATTGAAGTATTAAAATAAAATGAACATGGCGAGTTTCTGTATCAAAATCATAATTAAATCTATGAATTTAGAAGAAAAAAAGTTGATTTGCAACTATCCTGCACTTACATCGAATTTGGACCACTCTACTGTACGTTTATCATCTTCTCAGATTTACAATTTTGCCTGATTCAGTTTGTCTTCTTTAGTGACCAAGTTCTTTTTCCAGTAGGTTAGTGTTTCTTTTTATTAAATAGGCGGTTGGTATCAGACTTAGAATTTATTAACTTATCAAGGTTATAAGGTATCTTCCAGTTTCCAGCTTTTAGTTTTTGTAGTTTAAAGTTGGTTTCAAGAAACAGATGTAAACTGATGCTGATTACAGCTGATAAGTTTCAGGTAGTCATGATGAGAGTATTACTCAAGGGGCTAGTGTTGTAATAAAAAAAACCAACTGCTGACAAAAATGACATTTTAGCTTCCATCTGGATTTCTTGAATGTCCTCAGGCTTAAGAAGTGTGGCTCCGAAGTGACAATAGTGACATAGAACGTAGATGTAAGTTTCCTTGTCCTCACTGCAATACCTTCAATGACTATTCTTTTGAAGTCCGACAGTGTCGAAGTTCTTGTTGAGAAGAGCATGGCCGGTAAGAAAGTCAGTAACCATTCGTATACTTCCTTTACTAGTCTTGAGTAGGGAGTTTGCAGTAGGCCTTTTTACCAGGAGTCTAGTTTACCTGCAGCTTGTCATATTAGCTTAAATACTTTGGAATTTTCAAAAAGGTCAGTCTGTGACGGATCTGTTGGTGTAGCTTAGAGGATGCTATGTAGAAATTAGCTCTGGGCCAGAGAAGAGGTCCTGTTATTACATGCTACGCTGCAGTAATTTGACAGCATATGAGAGTTATCCAGTTCCCCTGGCACAAGGCGGCCAGGAAGCGGCGATGCTCTAGAACCAGGTGTGAGGTAGTGAGCCGATCAGCCAAAGCTCGAAAAACCGCCTGGATGCCAATGTCGGTGCATATACTAATACGCTGATTTAAGTAACCTTAACGGATGCTCTCGTGCGTGTAAGCCGGGATAGCAAAAAGCTCTAACTGGAACATTGTCGCATACCTACTAAGAGAGAATGAAAACTCCGTTTTTCGTTTAAGTCAGTAGGCTTCTGTCCCAGTGCCTTCCCCAGTCCGAATATCAAACAAACTGATTCGGAACTGACGTGAGAGGAACGCAGTCATTCTTCGCAGCAAGAAGCAAGTAGCCTCTCTTTAAAAGATTAAGGAGCTGAGAGCATCCACTTTCATGTCCCTTTCCTAGATCGTGTACAAAGCCTTTCTCGCCTCCGCCTCTACCGTAATATGCAGTGGAAGAAAGTTAACGAAAATTCCCAGGACAATAGAGAAGTTTTTGTTTTAGCTGTTTCTTGCTGGAAGGCCTTTGAGATGCGGACAAGAGACAATTATAGCATCAGGGGCTAATTTATTATTACAGTGTAAAGAGGCTGTGTGAAACTGTAGTTTAGGCCCCAAGTCGTTCCAAAAGTCCTTCCTATCCAGCTGGAAGAGACAGTCTTTTAGAACATATTAATTGGAATAGTTTTATGCTGCAGGTACATCTGTGAAAATTAATGGATCAGGTAATGGCAACGCGATGGAGAAGAAGCTAATGAATTGAGGATTTAAAAAGTTCTTATATGTATGAATAAACGTTCATAGTTAGCATCTTGGAGTTTGTATCGCAAACTGATACGTTGCTACACCATATCGAGACAGTGTTTTAGCTCATCGCTCCTTTTGGTGTGGAGATAAAAGTGATGCATAGGTAGGTGACTGAGGAAATACTCGGCGTGAGCATCAAAGTTCCAGGTTGATGCCTCTTCGGCTAGAACTTTGCCTTGCTGCCCAACAATAATGATAAAATAGTAGCATCTCAGATCCGAGGGGTTTGATTTGATTCTCCAGATTCGCAGCTAAATCTTCAGATGTAGTTTAATCTTCAGGTTCTTGTGAGTAGACATCGGCAGAGCTGTGGGACAATACTTATAGGGCTGTACCATTGGTAAATTGGGAGAAGCGGTTAGTAATATTCTAGAGGCAGGCGACATCACAGCAATAGGAAATAAATAGGACAAAACTTGATACATAGGCGAATGATATTAGCCTTTCGTCAACGAAACGTTCGATGTCTAGAAACATACCTGTGGAGCAGTATTCGGAATTTCTGGCAACCGTTGAGTTGGTATGTAAGAGCAGAATAATCGGAAATAGAGATGATGATCCTGTAGGAAGTTGCGATCTTCAAAAAATTTTTTGATTTGTTTTAGTCAAGATTTCTTCAAATATTTCCCTGAAGACGTAGAGAATGGGGACGAGTCTGAAGGAAGTTTTATCGTCTCTACTATATTTCTCTGCTTCCTGCATGGATAAATAAGTTCAGAAGAAAAGCCAAGCTAGTGTCAAAAACTGTTAATACTTACATTCTCGGACCTTAAAGGGAATACAGATTCCAGATATCAATAAATATACAAGGTGTTCAATTTAAAATAGTGTAAGTTTTTTAATATTAAGAATTTTAGTTCATGTCTATTTGTTACGTGTATTCTGTTACTGTTTTTGCATCAGACTAACTTAATCCTATGGACGTTCCATTTCTTATGATTTATTTAATTAACTCTTAATAAATAATTTTAAAAATAGAATTTAAATTTTTAATAACCATGAAATAAATATTTTAGTAGCAAACGCAATATAAAGCAAGACACAGCCTTGTTATCCTTGCTGCAGTAGCCGCTACTGCTAACATTTTCTTAAATACTTGTTAATGCTCATTGTATTTTAGCAATACAAAAATAATTTGTTACTTTAGTCAAAACAAAATTATATTCTAAAAAATCTTAACGTGTCCTCGCAGTTTTCATAGTTTCAAATATTATGAACGTTCGCCAGAAACTTTGTCAGAATTTAGTTTATAAAATTATTTATGTAGTAACTGTTTAATTTCAGTACTTCTTGTAAGCAATTTTTAATACAAGAAACAAGAATGGTAAACTGTTAATTGCAGGTTTATCTTATAGAACTCTTTACATCTGAATTTTATACTAAAGACACAGATTGCTTCGTATTCAGCAATTAATATGTCGCTGAAACCTCGACTATAAATGTAGCTATTATCCAAAAGATGGCAGACGAATGCAACAATGGTTAAAATACTTGTAAATTTATCAACAAAGTAATGATACACTAATTCAACAGTGTACGTTTTGATAAGTAGTGGGAGCGTATCGAAAATTAATTATGCGCAAAGCATCACTAATTAAAAGAGAAAACGAAACTTTATCTTCAATTAATAATGGGAATCTAGGCAATAAAACTATTAGTAGCAGTAAAGTATAAAGCTAAATGTAATAACTAATAAGTTCAGAATATTATGTTGCTGTGCTTTTCTGATAGGTCAGTGCCGTTACGCGTTATTGCCTCTAGCCGCGGCATTTCACGGACTAAATGCGCCAAGGAAGCGACTAATTCATCATATCGCGGTTGCCGGCCCTGTAATTATTCCCTGGTGCCGCTAGCACCTCTCGTTTTGCCCATCTCAAAAAGCCTTATGGAAAATTAGAAGAGATTTAAAGATCATTTATAAACTCGACTGCTTATGATCGTTGCAAACACCCTTTAAACATGATGCAGTTTATTGTTATTTTCGCGTATGCTTCCACGTAAATACCGTTTTAATGGATGGCATACAGCAATTTGTAAGTAAAGAGTAACGAACATTAAGAGTTACGTAAAAAAAGTAGTATGATCATGATTCTGCGAATTAGCGGATTTTAAAGTGATGATGAAAGCTTCGTGGGTGGCATTTCTTTCCTATTTTCTACTGAGGTAAAAAAAATTCTAAAGCTAAATGTAAGAACGTTGGAATGTAATAAATAATTATATTCGTACAAATACACGACTAATTACTAATAATTATTAGAAATAAGAAGTTTTTGGTATAAAATAAAAAGTGATATCCCTATAATTTAGAAAACATTACAGGTAAGTCATTAACGTTTTGGCATAAGGCTGATTTTAAGTTTTCACTCGTGTTAGGTCGTAGTACGTATACCGACATATTAAAGATAATTAAAGAGAAAGAATTTGCTAATATGTCTAGATTACAGTTAATTGAGAAAATAAATTTAAAAAGTTGGACTTAATATAAGATGAAAGGTGCATGACTGATAACATATACAGTGCGACAAAATCACAGTGCTCTTCGTTGCGTTTCGATTTGAAATAGCATGTTACGTGAGCTACAAGATAATCCGGCGGCTATAATTACAAGTGAAGTGTATAATTTTATCTTTACAAATTGAAAGCTGAGATTATTAAATGATTATGTAATTTCAATCGTAAAATAATGATTTCTCAAATCTTACTCAAAGATAGTAGGTAACTGAAATAGAACTATATCATCTTCGAATATATGTAAAGTACTATATGGAACAAAAAAGCTTATGAGCATTCATAATTATACATTTTACAAGTCTTTTCGGCCAAATGTTCAGAAGTACAAATCTGAATCTTGTAATTTTCAAAATTTCCCAATTTACAATGCTTTGTAACTATTTAATTATTTTTGGACTGTCTCAATAAAGCAAAAGAAAAGGCCACTCTTGTTTGAAAAATTGCCAAGCCAAAGCAAAGTAACCAATCTGAATTTGACTCTTCTGGACTTTTCAATTGCTCTTTGATTTTTTCTTTTGATTGTTATTTCGATAAGTCAGACAACTGCAAAATAGTTAGAATCTTCTTTACGTATCTCTCGCTCTTATTACTTAATTTACAACTTCATTATAGAGCCAAGACATCTTTGATGTTACTTCTCCTTTTTCCCAGTCCTAACTTTACGGTCGTTATCCAGCAACTATTGACCGAAAATGACCTTGAATAAGGTTACAATACTGTCATCGTTTAAAACCATGACACGTGTGAAGAAGAAATAACAGATTACAATTAGAAATTTTAACCCACATCAATTGCTAGGTTATAGACATGTAATTCTCATTTTTTGACCGAGATGCTTTCTGAAACCTTGGTAACTTTTAAGTTTCTTAGCAGTTATGCAAATAAATCCGTTATTTAGTTGTGAGTACGAATCTGTAACATCCTTCACCTAAGATGTAGCCCGAAGACAAAGTTTTTGCCTCTTCCCTTCACATCGCAGTTGCCTGGAAAATCGTAAACCTCAACCTTTTGCGTTCCTACATTTTCCTAAGAAGTAGAAAACGATTTGGGTTATCCACCACACTTGTTCATAACAGGCGGGTTTTTCTGGAGTACAAGATATCTATTGGAAAACTTAGCGTCCTTTGGCTTTTATTCATTAATCAGTTCAACTTAGGCAAGTCTGGTTGCCATGAACTTTGTTTTGCTCGAGAACTCAGATATTATTGACCTACTTTGTTGTGCAAACCTTTACAAAGTTTAGTGAAATATTGAAGCGTCATAGACTAACTGTACTACTGTCGCTGTTAGCGTTCTTATTAGAAGCTAAGTAACCCAGTTTATAAAATTGATTATATAAATTAGACTTGTTATATTTCATTTAAAAGCGAACTAAAAATACTAAACCACTATACAGATCCAGTGTACTTAAAAACCAATTCTGTCCTGGAAATGTGGACGTTACCTTCTAGATCTTTTAAATAGTCCGCATCGTGACGTCAAGTTTACAATGGAAGTTAGAGTTACTGATTCCTTTTTTTGCTAGATGTATTTGGGCATCTGTATTAAACCCAAAATCCCCTATTGTCTTGATATAGTCTACACTGGATCACTAGGTAAAAAACTTTGCCTTGCTAAACATAAGTTATGAGGACAAAGTTCTTGTCAAGTAACACTATGGTGTTTATCAATCGTGGCACTAGATATTGTATTTTTGCAACAATCTGCTGGTACAAACCTTTCTCTTTCCCTTTTGGATCAGAAAAGTTGTCTCAGATATGAGTCACAGATTGAATATCAGTTTAAAATTTATAAAAGTGGCGTTTGGCATATGCTGACCATAGTAAACTTAAGACTTAGCGACAAATTTGCATTATCTCTGTTTTCTTCATCTTCAGTACTTAAACCGAGTAACCATCGTTCAAATTTTTGGACGAACTGTTCTAACTAAGTTTGCCTTTAGTGACGTACATAGGTGAATGTTGGGACAGTAATTCTTAGATATTCTGCAACTTTCCTAGAATTCTCGTTTTTGACCGACCGACTAGGAACTTTTGAACTCATAAAGCTACTCGCTTCCAAACAGTAATTTTCCTGTGATAAGGACAGCCAACTGTTCTTCGATCTCTTAGACTTTCTATTAAGTGACTATCTATTGATGTTTAATTTTAAAATTGAAAAGAAGATCCGTTTGGAAACTTTTCCTATCACATCTTGTATATTCTGAGTGCATTTAACGTAATTGAACTTTATAACACATTTATGCAAAAGTGCACTTGATGAGTAGACAATTGACATCAAGTAATTTTCTGCAAATCATAACATTAGATCAAATTCTTGCAAAGGTGCGTGTGTTTTCTTTTATTTTTTTGTATTTCGTTGTTTAATAATAAAATTTACTTGATTGATGACATATTCAAGTCAGATTATCTAATTATTTTTTTTGTTAAAAATAAAACCAAAAGAGCAAAGATGTATTTAACAGTTTATTAGATGTTTTAATGGTCATTAATATGTTCCTTTTCCAATTTAGTCTAGATGACCTATAGCACTTTAGCATTAATCCATTAAGCCTGAAAGTATTTAAAACTAATCTAAAATTAATGAGCGTATGAATATAATTGCGAAAAGCTATCAGCAAGAAATTTCCATACGTCTTTTGCTGGGTATTCTAAATAGTCTTAAATGTCAGTTGTGATGTATGGTGCAGCAATAATTTAATTTTACTGCAACAGATTGCACTACCGACGTATACTTGCAATTCATTCCAGAAAATAAAAGCACGAATTGATGGTCAATAGTTATGAATGACGTTAATGTATATTTCTATATGAGATCTACATAGATATTTTTAAACAGGGTCGTAAAGTTTATTTTAAAATACGCATAAGTTTACTTTTAGTGCCAAAAGTGAGCTGAGTTGTAGTATTGTGTGTGTTATTGAAAAACGACCCGACCCGGACTTTTTTATACAACGCGTGTTCCTGAGATTTTACACGTTATTAAATTGCAGCTCTTCTATTTTTTTTGATAATTAAAATCCTTGTGGATTTTATTACAATATTTAACTTCTAATCTTGATAAAATCTAACCTAATCCTAAAGTAATTAAAAATTGAATAATCATTAAAACTGATAAAATGTAATATACTATATGGTACAACGGGGTACTCTGGAAAATTCAAAACCCTTTTCTTCCTAATCTTTTTTTATAGTTTAGTAACGCCCATAACCTATCATTTATAAATTGGACTGTTTCAGCTTGGTCGTACCTTTATTTCATTGTCAGTCTGTTTTGACTTCTCATCATAATTTGTAGTACATACTCATTAGCATTCTTTTATTATTGACACAGTGTACAGCTGACCTTCAAAATCGGGTACACATTTTTTAGATTTGAACGTTGCCATTTCAGCCTTTTGTGTTTTGGAAAAAAATAGGCTTTTGTTCATTTGATGAACCAGAATCACCCTGAAACCAGTATTGAGTATTGAGTTTGGCTTATTGCAGGGAAAATTGCAATAGTCTTCCCTTCACATTTATAAAGGTCAGAACCAGGCTGGTCATGAAAAACGTGCAAACTCAATGTGCGTAACCTTACTATTACCAAGATCTATGAGATTATCTTGTTATAGTTACAATTATTGAGAGTCCTAATTTTTGTCTAAGATCTTTGAAAACATACTTAACCACTTCTTCAAAATGTTCAGTGACACAGTGAATAAATGATAAGTTTTTACAATTTAGTATTTTGTACTATGCAACTGAACGCTTCTGCACTGCACATTTCGTTGTGCCAGTGGACGTCTTCACAGTCAGTACCCTTGTGATTTTGTCGTGACCAGGATGTATTTCCAGGACTTGTCCATACGCCAGTACAATGGAAATAGATTGTCGTCCATATAACAGTAGTATCTTCAGCGAATCACCTTCATCGGTTTTCCATTTTGAGGGTATTTACAAGTTTATTAAATAGTCCTTGGACCACCTCTTCCAAAATAGCTGGAACATTCGCTGCAGCCTCTGATATTGATTAAGGCGACCATTTGGTGATTGAGTAAGATTGGGGAATGGCTAATAGAGGTTCACCGATCAACAATTAACCGGTGGTTAACGCTGAAAGATCAGAAGGATCTTCGGACAAAGAAGTTATGGGGGAGAAATCGAGTATTGCCTCAATTTGAGCAAATAACGTGGAAAGTTCCTTAAAGTTACAATGGCTTTGCCTATTACTCTAATTAAATGCTATTTTGCTCGTTTGACAGCATTTCTCCGTAAACCACCATGATATGGTCAATGAGAAGGAATAAAATGCCATTTTATTGAATTCTGTAATAAAATATCTGAGATGTCGTTGTTTTTAATAATGTTTTCAATGTTCCTATACATTTTCTTTCTTAACACCTGTAGAGTTAGTGCCACCGTCACTATAAATTGTTTTACAAAGACCTCGTCTTGAAACAAATCTCTTTAGAACATTGAGGAACGATTCAGTTCTAAGATCGCCAACAGCTTCTAAATGAACCGCTTTAGTTGTAAAATATATAAACACACAAAGATATGATTTGATGACAGCTCTGTTCCGAATTTTGCCGCCTTTTGTATTGTATGGGCCAGCAAAGTCAACCCCAGTGACATAAAAACGTCGATACTATATTACTCGGACTGAAGTCAAATTGCTCATTTTTTGAATAGTTTTACTGGAATGTATCTTAAAGCAGGCGACACAGTTTTTTATAACACTGCGAATCGCTCGGCGGCCATTAAGTATCCAGTATTTGACAAGGAGAAGCGATAAAATAGAAAGAACGCCAGCATGTAAGTGTTTATGGTAATATGATTAATCTGGTTAGAGGGTGTTTAGAACCCAGCAAAATTTGATACTTAAGATCGAATGATAACGCGGAATTTTTCAAACGACCACCTACATGTAACAAAGCATCGGAATTTACAAAAGGGTTGAGCGACAATATTCTTGATTTCTTCAATATCGCTTTTGAACTGCGCAAAGCGTTTATTTCCTTTGAAAACATTGCGCTACATTTAAGAGCAGGTTTGCCGCGTCTTTTACTTTCCGTACTGATAAATTGCTCTTTAATCGCTTGTTATCACGTTTATTGCTTTTACAATTGAAGTAAAATCTGAAGCAAAAAGCAATTACACGTTGCAAGCGGTATAGAGTTGAATACTTACTAAAGATATCAAACTCACGGTTAATTGTTAGAATGACCATTTGTTTTGGCCCTTTTGTTGCGGGAAGTTTGTTGTTTAAGCCAAAATTCCCTTTCTTGTTTTAACCTTTCAGGATCTTGCCTTGATCAAAGTTTCAAGTTTTGTAAGCAACTTGAGCGAATACTCCTAGATAATAAATTGGCTGGATTATCGCTTGAGAGAACATGACTTCATTGTGTGACATTGCTTTTTCTTTGTATGTCGGCAACACGGTTGGGCACAAAGATTTCTAAGCTACTAGGCATCAGTGACAACCAAGAAAGTACTATTATGGTACTGTCTGTCTAAAAGAAAACATTATTGATGTTTAATCTGTACGACTGCAGTACCTTTCGCTTAGATTTACCGCTAAAACCGCTCTACACAATTCTAGCCTTGGAATAGATAATGTTTTGATTGGCGATTGACAAGAGTTATCGTAATCGATTGATTTAAGAAACAAACACGAGCCGTATGTGGTTTGCGAGGCATCGCTAAAACAGTGCAAATCAATGATTTTTGGATTAAGAGTTAGAACATGACGTTGTATCTTGATGTTATTAATTGTGGACAAGTCATTGTACAATAATGACCACTTGTTTGACAGAGCATAAAGGGTCATCCCAATCTAGTTTAAACTGCAATAATCTCT
>VTPC01003559.1:0-11250 GCA_011009095.1 Ignelater luminosus | reverse complement strand
TAGTATAACTTTGAAGTTTTGATTTCATTTATTCTTAGAACTGTTCATAGTAATTTACCTTGCATTATTTTCTTTTAGAATACACTAAGAAATTTTACTGTTTCTGGTTTTTTTTTTGGTATTCAATTTAATATTTAATACGGCAAGCATTACCTGATACTTGGAAAGTTTGAGAAACACTAGTTTAGTTCACTGTGTGTAGAACCTTTTTCAATAATGGTTTTCAATCAAATTTTATAACTGACAATGAGACAATATGACATGTGAAATAATTTTTAGACACAAAACGCAACAGAGACAGTGATTTACTGATATACGTTGAGATAGAAATTTGGAAAAAGTTATAAAGATATCAAAGGTACTGACAGAAGATGGAATGCGAATTGAGAAACGCTGGTATTACATATAAATTAAAAGTTGAAGAGTCCCTATTTAAACTGACTTATTTAGTATTATTATTAATGAGAATTCTTGCAAGTTTACACTTTTTCAAATGTTTATAAGTTAACAATAATGATGTAATTTGTGTACTCACTTTTCTTCTTTAGAAAAGAAATGATAATAATACATTGTAAATTTGTTTTTATAAAATAAAAATTTCATTTAGGAGCTGTTATAACCACCTACCAGAAAAATCTAAAAGTTTTAAAATGTACCTCCAGACTTTCTAAGCTATCCGGGGTAAACGACGACGGCGAATGTGTTCTCATGAAAACCGGTTCCGTCCTACTTCGTGAATTATACGAAGATCTTTTCTTTAAAGTTTTTTCTTTTTTAAATAAATTATCCTGAGTTTGTTGATCTTTAAAACAAAAACTGCCCGTTTTCATATAAGGCGACGTGCACTTATCTACCATTTCTAAAGTTTGTACGGCCGCATCTTTCACGCGATTTTCCGGCTCCCACAGTCTTCTAACTTCGGGAACAATTCGTTGTAGCGGTTCTTGGGAGGGCTTGAAAGATTGTTTGGATATAGTGTGTGCGGTGGAAGAAGATTTTACGCTTTCTTGGCCTGGCGAAATTCTCGATCCATCGTCGCCATAGCCGGAATGGTAACACCAAGGATCGCCGCAACCATAAAAACTGCTCGAACGTTCAGAGCGAACGGTGGGCGTTTGGCACCTTAAACTTTGCGTTCTTCCACAGTATGTTTGTTGTGCAACCGATTCGCCACTTTCTTCTAATTCTGGCTGTTCATTAATCGTTGTAGAAAGAACTATGCTGCACGTACTTCTACATCTACGATTATAAGGTGGAACAGGTTTTCTCAATAAATTGCCGCTCATTAACGAATTGGGCGAAAGAAGTTCACTATTATAGCCAGAATCTTGCACGTTTGTTCCTATACTTAATTTGGCTTGAGTAGGACTAGTTATGGGTTCGTCAAAATTAAACGGCCTTCTTGGAGGTACCGAAGTGAACATCATGTTACCCCTCTGGAAACCATAAGCCGACGGTAAGGGTTGCCTAACGCTTTCTGTCGTGGATACCGAGGAACCCGGCGCCGAAGCGGTGGTTTGGCTATCTTGGCTGGCATTCGAAGGTTGCGAAGTCCAAGTGTAAAACATACGTACGCCATTTTCATCTCTTTCCGTGTGTGTTTGAGGAGCAGCGTTCGGATCGTCTATTCCCGGATGAGAAATTGTAAATTGTGCATGAACGGACCACTGCTGTGGTTGGTCCGACGATCTTCCGTGCATTTCTTAAGGGTCACCTCATTTTACACACAACAACAGAATTTCCAACAAAATATTGCATTGCAGCTAGAAAAGTAGTAAATCTTAGTAATTTTTCGCGTGAATCTGGCACAATACGTCACAAACTAGTAACAAACTAAGGAAACGTCGTTATATTTAGATATGTAAATTTGGATTGTTAGATTTTCAGCAGAACGAAAATTCCACGCTGACTACATTTTTATAGAATGCAGGTGCGAAGAGCTAACTAAAAATATCACGCACAAAAAGCTTATGAACTACAAGTTGCATTAAAATTAATCGCAATTGCTCTTGGCAACTGGTTATAATAACGGGACGCTGCAATCGGTGCGTAAAGTCGTCTATATTGCATCACAGGAAAGACCTCGATCAGCTGCTACTTCCACTTTGTACGAAAAAGTTAATCAAGACGTTTTCGTAAGCACATATAAGAAGACGTACACTGCTGCTTATTGCACTGATTCACACTGCGTAATTGTAAACATGCTTATTTTTGGCACGCGTGAGGGTATAAAGCGTTCGCTGGCTTAGCATTTACTAAAGCCACCGTACAGGAAAACGACGAACACGACGCCGTTGACGTCCGCCGCGAGTGTATTCAACTGAGCCATTTTAAAACTGGCAGACACCTAGATGATTCTTACGCAAACCACCACCCAAGTGGATGTTTTCTGCTTGTTTTACTAAAGAATTCCACGTTTCCTTGCGTGAATTTTCGTTTCCGGGATAAAAGACGTTTTAAAATGGCAACGTCACTCGAAAAATTCGGTTTATTATTAGCGAGCGCTTTAAAAAGCGTCAAGGTTCCGATTGAAATATAAAAAAACCTCGTTGTACAAATTAAATTTTGTTTGTTTACCTCAGATAATGCCCTTTTTTCCGTCTTGTCCTTATTGCCATTTTGTAGAAAACGTATGGCATTCTTGGCTCCTTCGACTACGGCCGCTTCGATTCTTAACCTGTGCCTAAGTTCTTCGATTCGTTCTTCTAAAGGTTGTTCTAATTCGCGTGACGTTACTTCGCCGTTAACCGATGACAAATCGTTTATGGATGAGTGCTGCTTATTATTTAAATTATTCTTCATCTATAAAGACCTTAAATTAATTTTTAAATGATGCTAATAAGAGGAAACAGAATAACCTTTAATATTCTCATTCTTAAATATTCAATTTTGGCTTTAGAATCTTGCAGCATCTGTTGAGCTTCGGCGAGTAATTTTTTATCCCGAGAATGAGGTCCACCCGTGATACTTCTTATCATATTTTCAGCCCCTTCTTTTACTTTCAGTTCTATGTTAAGTTGCTTTTCTAAATTTACTAATCTGGGATCCTGACTGAGTCCATCTTGCCCTCGCTGATGAGCCGCCAAAGGAGACGACATCGGCGTATCTGTAATTAAAGAATAATAAAGTACTTAGCATTATTACTACTTTCACATTATAATGTGTACAGATTAAAATGTAAAACAATTCCATTTTCCCTTTCGTTAACGAGAGAGTGCGGTAGCCTCGAACTAAGACATTTAAATACGGGAACAAAAATATTCTCATGATTATTGTTAGGGATCATGGCGACGTGAGAACTTGAGAAAATTAACCGTAATAATAGTCATGTAAGAAGTAATAATGTGTTTGTGTGGAGTATTAAAATATAAGGTTGTTGTTTTTGAAATCAAAATGAATTTTTTTTTATTTTAGGCAAATATGAGAAGTTTAAAAATTTTCTCATACAAATACCATAGTTAAATTAGAACGAAATGTAAAAATGTGACAATATGGAAATTTAACTTGTGTAATTAAAAAATCATTTTTACAATGAGCTACAATCTCTTAGAAAGCACCAGTGTCTTTTTTAAAACCGCTACGATGCATTTACTGGAAATTCATTTTGTGGCATAATTTACAAAAACCATTTTTAAAAAAGCTAAATACAAATTAAAATTAAAATTTCGAAATTTGCCCTTTATAATAGAAAACTTGGCAGTTTAACAGAGTTAAAATAACAGATATCTTTGTTGAAGAAATTCAAACAAATTCTGCATTTTTTTATCACCCAGTATACCAGGTGTATACCTATGAAATGAGACTTTTAGCTATTAGACCACAGATGTCGCTAGGAGTATTTTTAAACTGTTCAAAATGTCTTATTTTTTTCGTCTGTCATCTGTCAACAATATTCAATTCATTGTTTGTGATGTTTCATACAACAACGCATTTTTTTCGCTCTTAAAAATGTCGAATTTCGTGCCTTCAAACTACGATTTGCGGACATCGTTGATTTTCTGTTATCAATTGAAGAAAAACGCTTCTCAAGCTCATCAAATGCTTATAGAAGCTTACGGTGGACATGCTCTAAGCAGAGCACAGTGCTTCAGGTGGTTTGAAAAATTCCGAAGTGGTGATTTTAGCGTGGAGAACGAGGAACGTGGCCGGCCACCGAAAAAGTTTGAGGACACCGAATTGCAAGCATTGTTGAATGAAGATGATGGTCAAACGCAAGAAATGATGGCAGAGCAGTTGGGAGTGACCCAAAAAACCATTTGCAAACGTTTGAAAGACATGGGCATGATTTTAAAGGTCGGAAGATGGGTGCCGCATGAACTGACTGAAAGGCAGCAAGAGAACCGAAAAACCACTTGTGAAATGCTGCTCTCCCGGTTCAAAAGGAAGTCTTTTTTGCATCGAATCGTTACGGGTGTATTTCTCCAATCCCAAGCGTAAACGATCGTATGGTCCGCCCGGCCACAAGCCAAAATCAACGGCCAAACCAAATCGCTTCGGCCGCAAGGCAATGCTGTGTGTTTTCTGGGATCAGCATGGTATGATTTGGTACGAGCTATTAAAACCAGGTGAAACAGTTCACGGTGCACGCTACCAACGACAATTGGCCGATTTGAACAGCGCTATACACCGAAAACGCCCAGAATATGCCGATCGGCGTCACAAAGTAATTTTTCTTGATGACAATGCACCACCACATCGAACAAGAGCGACCCGGGAATTGGTGGAGACGTACGATTGGGAACCGCTGGTGCATGCGGCTTACTCACCAGACTTGGCGCCTTCCGATGATTGGTTTGCGGCCAAAGACGGCCAATTTTTTTGGCGCGGCATTCACAAATTGCCTGAGAGATGGGTTAAATGTGTCGCTAGCGATGGCTATTATTTTGAAGATTAAATTTGTAACCATTTTTTGTTAATAAACGTTTAAAATTGAAAAAAAAAGTCTCATTTCATAGGTATACACCTAATAAGAAGACTATCCCTGTTGAAACTGAAGAGAGATCAAAGTGAAGCACCATAGATCTCTTTTGTAAATAACGGAGCTGGCGGAAAACATTTAGAAAACTACAAAAATAATTCATAATACAGATTGTTATAACCAGCAAATACCCCTAAAATAATCATAAAAATTAATTTGGCAAGGTATTACTAAATGTGAAAAACCTAATTTGGATATAGGCAACGTTGCCAAGTCTGCAGTCTCTTTGTGATGACAACTAAGATTATTTTTCTTTAATGAGACATCCAGTATTATTACAATTTTGGAAACAGATCTTCTAGATGATTTCGAATATGTAAGTACCCAGTGATATAATTATTTCCAAGAAGAAAAGAACCAGAAAATTGTTTTGTTTTGTGAAACCAGACTATAGTAAATAAATTCAATTGCTGATATTTTCACAGATTGTTTGGCTTTATGTAGGTTCAAAATCATGACGTTGAGTGAATTTATGCATGACTTTGGGGGTACACTCGGTATATAGGGTGATATAACATTGTTACACACAACACGCTATTCTTGATTCATGAATCGTTGAAACACTCTGTGTATAAAGTATAAATTCGATATAAAATTTTCATGTTTGGCGGTAACTTTAAAAGTGAATGCGTTATATTATTGAAAACAACCTTCAGTTTGTGTATCGACCGGTATAAGTAATGCATGCTTATCATTCATATTTAATAGAAAAATTTATGACAATTTTAAAATACGGCAACACCGCATTAATATTTAAACTAATTGTAAGTGCGGTAAAAGTATTGATTGAATATTTTGGTGGTGACATATCACGATATCCATTTTTATTTATTTATAAGCAGAACAATCTAGATCTTGAAATACAATCATAGGCTAAGGAAGAAAAAGACACCTTCTTCCAAGCTTCACGTTATAATTTTTTCGTCGACCTTAGAAAATCCATCAAAAATTTAAATAAAGGTTGGTCTAAATTAAAAACTAACTATAAATCGTCATAATTGTCGCTATTGGATACACGCAAAAAATGTTTAGTTGGTGCAACAAGAAATTTAGTTGAATTTTGGACAGCAAAGCAAGTGCTGTAGTGGCAAGAGCAGAAAATTATACTGTGCGACAAAAATATTTGCTGTTCTTGCAAAAATCTTTGCTGTCCAAAATTCCACTAAATTTTTTGTAGCACCAACAAAACATTTTTTCCGTGTAGACTCAAATCTAAGAATATTTCATGATGTCCATACCCAACGACCAGAAAAGTTAAATGTTTGGGAAGGCATTTTTGGTGATCGCTTCGTTAGTCCTTTTTTTCCAGCTGGCAATTTGACTGCGGATATCTATTTAGAATTGCTGCAACGTCTCACTGTTCCAGTACTAACTGATTTCATCGAAAATGACGAGCGTTATCTGCAGGATCAATTAATATTCCAGCAAGACGGAGCTCCCCCGCATTCTGCACTTCCCGTTCGTGAATATTTGCATCGAACTTTCTCAGGTCGTTGGATTGGAAAGAGAGACACAATTGTCGCCGCTAGACTTCTTTTTATGGGGTCACTTAAAAAGTAAAATTTATGCGACGCAACCAGCTTCATTGGAAGATTTACGCCAACCTATATAAGGAGCTTCTGGCAAAAACAACCATGGTCCAAACATTGCAAATATGAGCTGTATATGGCGACACCTATTTTCGAGGTCCCTGAATCGTTTGGTAATGTCGCTTCTGGCAAAAAAAAACCGCCCATGTCACAAGTTATAGTACCTTACAGTTTACGCGTTTCTGCAAAAACAACCATAGTCCCGCCGCAATCCAGCAAAAACAGCCTTAGTCCCGGACAATGGTCATTTCTGCTAGAAATATGCCGGCTCGTGTTTTGACGTTTCACAGATATAACCTCAGTTACTTGCTGTTTGTAGTTAAGTGCTAGTTTAATATTATTATTGTGTTATAAAACATTGTGGTGTAATACTTTAAGTAAATATGAGCGATCCCGATAAATATACCGATGAAAATAATCCTACAAAGTGGACACGCAAAAAGAAAAAGAAGGTAAAAAAGGAGCATCTTATAAAAGTTAAAAAAGTACGTGGAGAGGCTCATGTTAACCGCGTTGGGAAAGAAATACCTGCTAGAGTTACAGGACCAGATTGCAGGTACGTTTTACGTTGGTAATAGTTATGCGCCACATTTTTTACATTAAAATTCTGCATTCTAGATGTACACGACTCAGATGTTTCGAAAGTGTTTCTGAAGATTCGCGGAAGAATCTCCTTCATATGTTCAACTTTTTAACAACGAAAAATGAGCAAGACGGCTTCCTAAGCGGCCTTATAAGCTTCCATACTCCAACAAGACGTCGTCCAGGAAGACGTAATGAACAAGGAGAAAGTGAAGATGAAAATTCTAATGACGATTTAATAGGAAAACCGTTTGCTAATAATGCCAGTGTTCACCTACAAAGTGCGCATTTCTGATTTAGAAGTTCCTGTATGTTTTAAAGCATTTGTGGCTATTTTTGGAATCACTAGGGCAAGATTGAGAAGAATCTTTTACAGCATGGTCGTCCACCTACGGAGAGAAGTGGCACACATCAAAACAGACCCGAAGAAGTTGCAAATCTTATCATACAACATATTCCGTCATTTAAGGCTCGACAAAGTAATTACTCTAGGCGCAAGAATCCGAATCGATTATACCTACCCGAAACCCTTTCCATAAAAAAATTTTTAAGATGTTTCTGGAGAAATACCAAATTAAAGTTACTTACAAAGCATATTGATCAATCTTTACCAATAAATTTAACATAGCATTCGGTTTGCCAAGGAGTGATCCTTGTTCAGTTTGTGACCGCTTAATACTACAAATTAATGCTGCCGAAAACGCAAAAACTAAACAAAAACTTATTGCTACAAAAGATCTTCACTTAGCTAGAGCGGATAAGTTTTACGAACTTAAAGGCAGGTACAAATTACGTGCAAAGCAAGGGGAGTTAACTTATTTGACTATATACAGAACCTACCTTTACCTCATCTATGAACGGGTGATGTGTTTTCTGCTAGTCAGTTGTGGTATTACGTCTTCGGAGTACACGATTTAGGTACAGGTGAGGCCACTATGTTTGCATATGACGAAACAACTGGCAGAAAGGGTCAAAATGACGTCACATCATTATTGCTCAACTATTTTAACATTAAAAGAGTACAAAAAGAGACTTTAGTTTTATTCAGTGATGGTTGTCCTGGGCAAAACAAGAATTATGTCATGGTCAGATTTCTCTACTTTCTTGTTCATAGTTGGAAGTTGTTTAAAGAGATCTTTTATTACTTTCCACATAGAGGTCACTCTCGTCTTCCTAATAATCAAGATTTCAGTTTAATTGAAGCGAAGAAGAGAAAGAACAATGCTGAAGTACAGTCAGACTGGAACAGACTTATTTTATCTGCTAGAGAGAACTCCTCTCCTTTTAACCTGGTAAAAGTTGAACAATCAGTATTGTTTAATATTGCGGCTTCTTTAAAACCTTTTTTCACTAGTAATACTAAACCACCAATGAAAATAAAAGGAATCCTCCGATTGTGAATATGTTAGAGTTAAACGTAACTATTCTGGTTTGTGGGAGACCATCTACGTTCGCAGTAAGAAGAAATTACCATTACAGTTAACCTTGTAACCACTTTATAAATAAGAACTAGCAATAAAACCAAATAAATTAGCTTTTCTGAGAAAATTGGCAAATCTCGTTCAAACACCAGCAAATCAACAATATTATTTGAATTTACAAGCAGAAACGGTCCAGGACAGGAATATGCAGAGACAGACGATGAAGATAATAGCAGCGACGCTGAAGATTTGTAGTAAATTCATTCACTGTAATCACATTGACTTAGGTTGTATAAATATCTAAAATAAAATTTGTTTATGTTGAATAGTTGTTTTTTAATTTACTGCTCTTTTAACGTACCAATCGGTACCAATTTTCATACAAAAACAACCAATGTCCTACAAAATTCGATAAAATGTGCATATTTCTTTTGCATAATTGTTAATAAATAACTTCCAAATACTTCAACTCAAACCATAGCCAGATCAAATTCACACTATCCTCAAAGACAAGGAAGCTAAAAAGTTTTCTTTTAAATTTTTTTTTGCTAGAAGCTCCTCTATTGTCAACGAATACCAACAAATAACTCCACAAATGTTCCAGAATGTGTGACAACGTTTCGAACATAATCCCCATCATTGTATGGAAGTTGGTGGTCAAAATTTTTAACATTTACTGGGTTGGTTTATGTTATGTTATTTTTCTAGACACATTTTACAAGCATTTTACTATTGTTCAACAGTTTGTAATTGTCTAGTTAAACAAAATGAGAACAAATGTCACTTTAATTTAATGTCATCCTGTATCTTCCAAACAAATCTACCGAATTTAAAAATTCAAACAGGGCAATATGGAGAAATGAAAGGCCTTTCTAATGATGGGGTTTGATGCCCCTTTCCTAGGGGGTTGAAGTCTAGGGTTCGAATTGTACGTCAAGAATCCCCCCCCTCCAAATACAAATCGACGTGTTTTTTCGAAAAATTATTTTCCTGGGAGTTATTTATTGTATAATGTAAAATAAAAGTTGTTAGGAAGCTTGCTGTCATGTGAATGACATCACGGGCAACATTGTGAATTGTCAACTTTCGACCACAAAACGAGGATCAAAAAGTCTACTTTCTAATAAGGTCGACGAAAAAGATTTTAGAAACTTCCTCGAATAGATTTATAAATAGTCTATTAGTAGTTATTGTATATTGGAATCGATTCCCTGACTTTCCATACGAGAGTTAAGTATTTTCCCTGACTAACAATTTCGGTAATGTAGGTATAGTATGCGTTACGAGCAATGTGGAAAATGCTGTATATTGTATAGAATTTTCAGTCACTGTATACAATTTCCGTGCATTGTATGCAATTACCAAAATTTAAATCAATTATACAGTGTCTGCCAAAAAGTCTGCACGATGTAGGAAAAATTTTTATTGAAAGACTTATGGAAAATTTGTTTCCAGTATCAGATTTTGCTTGCTCCAGAATCAAAAATGACCTAATCAAAAGTAATCATCTGGTCTCCATTACCTGTCAAATTTGACATTTTTAGAAAACATGCCGGAAAAATGGACTTGTTTGACAAAAGTCATGAGAAGAAAATGTTTCCTTTGCAATTATTTACCGGTATGCCAATTTTCGAAAGCCTACTACGATTTTCATATTTTGCTCTTTATTTCGCTTTTCCTTATTTGTTAATCAATACAAGTTTTCGGTGGATACTGTATATACTGGACATTATTATTATATGGGGGGGGGAAGCATTCATACTTCAGTCAAACATCGGGAAGTGATAAAACATTGAAAAATAAATGTACTTTGCTGAATAAACTTATATTCAAACATGCTTAGTTTTCGAGATACAGAGTGTCAAAGTTTTTGTAGAAATTTTTTGTTTTTTGCTATTTCAAATACAACATACACCATTGCGCTGAAATTTCTTGTATGGTTTCTACTATGGGAAATTCACCTTTCTACAGTTTTTGTAGTTGATACCCTTCACCATGGGCGGAGATTCAGTGAGGGGCATTCATACTTCTGCAAAAAAGATTGTCACGCCACTGAAAAACTAACTGATTCTAATGTTTTTGTATTCCACACTCAATTTACCAAACAAAGTTACTGTGGTGTTTTTCACGTACAATACATTGCGAGTAATTTAAATTTTTTTGAAACTCCTGCAACTTATTGTACGTTTTGAATAACTGGTGAAGTAGTTGAAATATTACGCAGTAATTATGTGTGGCGGTCTGCTATCTTACATGTTGTAATAATTTATAACTTTACCAGCGGTGGTGATTTGGAGAAAGGGTACGATCTTTAACACCCTGTATCTCAAAAACTAAGCGTTTATGCTTATAAGTCTATTCAGCAAAGAGCACTTATTTTTCAAAGTTGTATTACCTCCCGACGTTTGACTACATAAATCAGAAACACCCTGTATATGCTGTACACCAATATAAATATAAAAGTTACTAACATACGCTACTATAATGTTTCGATTTTGCAGCTTTTAAGCTTGGAATAACAAAATAAAACTGGGAATGCAAACAACCAAAACAGCAATGAAATTATATGTTATACTTAAAGTGTTTGCCATTATAAAGCATTAGTATTCTGAGATTTTTGGTAGGTAAACATTCTAGCTTTGCATTCGGCCCACAACTAGCGCTGGGCGATAACCAATTA